>CAWVQQ010000001.1:235000-403936 GCA_963932295.1 Tipula lateralis
TTCGGTCACGAGGAACACCTAGGATCGTTAGAGAAACAAGCGACAATGCAAGTGATAAACAACTACATTCACATCCCATTCATGCTGATATATGGATCAGTTTTAGTTCTCATCATAATCATAATTCGTTTCGGAATGATCACGGCTCATGGTACATACAAGATTTGTGTGAAACAATCAAACAATTCCATGAAGAAAATAAATTGGCAACATCTGACATAAATGATTTGCTTTTGTACACACATTTCAGGGTGTCGAAGCGAGTGTCATCATCGAAAGAAATTAGGAAGAACGATAAGAAACAGATACCCAATTTTAATAGTGCTCTGTGTCGAAAGCTTTGTTTTAAACCAAAATCAAATTAGTTTTCTTAATTATCTGTTGTTACTGTATTGCTGATTCTTTATCACAATAAATAATAAACTAATTTTATTTCAAAGAGTTTTCTTTTCCAACATCTTATTTAAGGTGTGCAGTGAATATGAATATCAGTGAAGTATAAATAAACTCCTTGAATGGTTCTTCAGAATTAGGGCATCCACAACAAAATAATTATAGTCACCATAGGAGAAACGCGGTTGTAGCTTAATAGTTAAGAGAGTTTCTCATCACGCCGCGGTTTCGAGTTCGATTCTCGCCGTTGATCAAAAATTAACATGCACCGGTTGATATACAAAGCTATTGTGTGTAAAAACATTCATTGTACTGACCACCTAATAATGTGCACCACCCATTAAAAATGGTTCGTAAGATCTCAGTTGAGACGTGGTAAGGACTGTTTACGGTCTCTAAGCCGTAGATAATAATAGAGGGGAAAAAAGCAAAGTACTTCAATCACGTATACTTACATCAAGCTCGACGAATTTATAAACTGATATTTTTGATGCCGCACACTATACTCAATAAAATCTCAACGATTCAAAGGTAGATACGGCATTAGAAGATTCTATACTCACATCATATATTAGCATTTCAAGATAGATAGATAACAATGAAGTTGGGAAACCTATAGTATACTTATTACGTACAGTCACCAATTTGTTGATAGATGGGTATATTTTGAAATGCTGATGCAGCATTCTGTGTATACGGAGAGTTTCCGTATTCTGCAACACTTTCCCTTTAAGTTAAATGTCAGAATTTTTATTGAATTTTGACATTCATGTAGGAAATACAAATTTTCTGAATTTAAAGATAAATATACAAATTATTATAATTATTATAATGGTAAGTGTTAATGATGTATGGCTAACAATATTGTGAAGTTATAAAATATTGTGTTTATGGTGTTTATTGTGTAGTTGTTCGATGTTTGCAATTGTGTTCGATGTTTGTGTGTGCGTGTACTACGTTCCATGGTAATTGTTTAGGGATGTTACTAAAAGATTTTGTTTCATGTACTTGAAGAATTTGGCCATTGATTTGGATTAAACAAGAGGTTAACGTTTACGATCGATGGTTGGTTGATTTTATTCGTATTCCTCGTATAGTTGAACTAATAAACGATTTTATTCGTATTCCTCGTATACTTGAAATAAACTCTAATATTCTCTCTCCAGGTGATATGAAAAAATTGGTTTCATCTATGTTTGATATGACGACATCTGAACTAACCTTGGTGTAGTTGCAAGTGGCTTCTTGTAGGCTAATAATTGCTGGTGCGCAAGTATTACTTATTGGTAAAAGTGTTTCTTCTTGGCAATAGTATGTTCCATATACCGGGTGTTTCTTTTAAACTGAGACGATCAAATATCTCGAAAAATAGCCACTCTACAGAAAAAATGTCCATAATCAAAATTTAATCATACCGCGAGGGAAATACATTAGTGCAAAAAAATAGTCCCCACCCTCCGCTTTGTAGGTGGGGTGGGGGTAATTTTTAAACTAAGATAGGAAGCCATATTTTTGATTGCAGATACAGATTCTACGACTAAAAGTACGTATGATTTGAATGAAATATTTTGTTCGATTCATAATAGATGGCGTTGTAATCGACTACGCGCTGTGGTTGGGGGCATTCGTGTTTCGTAAATATTACGAACGAAACATGAGGCCCATAAAATACCACCACAGTATCCAGAGCTTGTCGTAGGAGGCGACTAAATCTGGTTGGATCGCTGGGCTGACGACCCGCATCCGTAAAAAAGTAAAAATGTTAAAAATGTCAACCAAAATAAAAAAGTCGGATACCGCCAAAACAACAAAAAAAACGAACCCTCGGTTCATTAAGAAAACCTGGCGCGTTGGACGGCCTTATCACATGCAGGAAAGAGTATCGGCTGGAACTCGTAGCTCTCCAAGAAACTCGATGGCCTAAAGTGGAGACCATGTGTCCCAAGGCTATACGTTGCTACACAGTGGAGATGACCTCGGAAATCTTGGGGTTGGATTTCTCATCGGACCACAGGTAAAAAAGGCTGTCTTGGGCTTTCAAGCAGTCGATAATCGAATGTGTAAGCTTCGCTTGCACATGAGATTAGCCAACCTGTCAATTGTTTGTATACATGCGCCCACTGATGTAAGCCAATCCCAGGATAAAGACTCATTTTACAATAATCTGGATAATCTGATGGGTTCTATACCGGAGCACGATGTCAAATTGGTGATTGGAGATTTTAATGCTAGAGCTGGCAGAAATCAGACCGACTTATGTTACAATATAGGTCCGTACTCCCGACACGAAACTGCGACCAAGAATGGGGAAAGAGTGATGTACTTTGCGATCGCTCATGATCTCAAAGTAGCAAGTACATTCTTTCCCCATAAAAACATCCACTTAGAAATATGAATACATCCACGTAAAACATCCAGAAGCCAAATTGACCATGTGATGATTTCAAAAGGGCGGGCTCGGGTTGTCTAAGACGTGAGATCGTATCGGTCGTCAACCAAATTCGTAGGCAGTGACCATTTTATGGTTGCTGCAAAGCTACGATGGAAATTTTCGTACAAGTCAGGGAGGACAGGAGAATATACAACGCGATTCTCCTGTGAAGGTCTGATAAATGAAGAAACGTAACAAAAATATCAAGATGAGGATTAAATAGCAAAATTCGTGTAATAGTTAAATCAGCAAATTGTAATACACTTAAAGAGTCAATTACTAAAGCTTGTGAAGAAGAATCACTTCTCAATCGACAAAGTAATGTAGATTTAACAAGAACTTGAAAGTGTCAGCTTTGCGGAAAACTTGGTCACTTTGCCAATAACTGCTTTAAGTTAAAATCATTGTCAGGAACCACTGAAAATAAAGCATTTAATTTTAGAAATAATAATAAAGCAAATTCATCAGCTTCGTTCACAATGGTTTGTGCATATTGCAAAAACCCCGGGCATCATATAAACAATTGTTTTAAACGAAAGCATACTGAAACTCGGAAAAATAATTTCAACTCCAATGAGCAAACTACTTCAAAACCAGTGGCAAATAAAATGAATATAGTAAAATCGGAACCTTCGGAAAACTTAATGGGGCTCACCCAGTCTATGTCGGGCAAAGCTGTGCGAGCCAAATTTCTATAATTTTTTTCTGTTCGACTATTTTTAATGATCTTTCTAAATTTTTTATTTCTTGGGTTTCATTCTTAAGGATATATATATCTGTGGGTAGTGCCTTTCTCTTATCGAAAGCGAATTTTTTTTATACCATGTCAGTTTTACTGATCCTTTTTATAATTCGATTTCTCTTTTCCTCTGTGTTGCCCACATTTATGATAGCTTTAAGCTTATTGATTATACTAACTCTTTCAAAAAATAAAAAAAATGCATTTTCAATTTTAGAGTTTTGCCGAACAAATTTTAAACCTAATAAATTTTACATCGTATTACCGTCTCATAATCTTGACGTTATACCTCTAAACATAAACTTACAACATGATCGCAAATTAAATTTTTTACTTGACACTGGTGCAAGTATCAGTCTTATAAAAAAAGGTTCAATAAATGGTGAAGCCTTCTGCTATCCTGATGAAAAATGTAAAATCTCAGGAATTTCCTCTGAAGCTGAACCTACCTGGACATTAGCCAAATGTTTCGGAGATATCCTACTCGATGACAATAACAAAATTTCTCATGCTTTTCAATTGGTAGAGAATAATTTTCCAATTACTTGTGATGGAATACTAGGGAAAGATTTTTTAAAACAAAATTGTTGTGTCATAGATTATTCAAAAAATTCACTAACAATTCCTTGGAAATCTAAAACATACAAATTTGAATTAAAGTTAAATGAAAATTTTTTGCCTAAAACTATTCCAGGTCGCACTGAAAAGATTGTTAAATTGTTATTCCCCGAAACTAATGATGGTCAATATTTTTGTCGATCCAATAAATCGGTCGAGAATGTTTATTTAGCCAATTCTTTAATAACCATAAATAATAAGATCGGTTATACTTCTATAATGAATTCAGGAGAAACTGAATTTCTTTTGCAAGATATGGATTTGATTCTAGAACCCCTGGGTAATTTTGATATATACAATTTTTCTCATCAGTGGGACAATAAATTAATAAACCGACTAAATTCTATAGAATCCGCAATAATACAAGAAAATATGAATGAAGAAGAATATAGTTCCATTGTTAAAATATGTAAGGAATATAATGATATTTTTCTACTAGACGGTGACAAATTAACAGCAACAAATGCTATGTCCCATTCGATTCCTCTTGCTCAGGATATTAAACCCATATACAAAAAGCAATATAGGTTACCAGAATCCACAAAATCTGAAATTAACAACCAAATAGAGCAAATGTTAAACGATGAAATTATTGAACCATCTAATTCTCCGTGGAATTTTCCATTATTGATAGTACCAAAAAAGTCTGATGATCCCAAGAATAAAAAATGGCGCATTGTGATCGATTTCAGAAAGCTGAATGAAGTTACAATAAATGATGTATTTCCATTACCAAACATTACAGATATATTGGATCAGTTGGGAAATTGTATTTATTTTTCATCAATAGACATGGCACACGGGTATCATCAGGTCCTTCTTGATCCAAATGATAAGACTAAAACAGCTTTTAGCACACAAAAAGGTCATTATCACTTTTTACGAATGCCACAAGGACTTAAAGGAGCACCCGCTACGTTCCAACGTTTAATGAATAAAATTTTGACAGGTTTAAATGGAATCAAATGCCTTGTTTACTTAGATGACATAATTATTTATGGACGAAATTTACAAGACCACAATAATAAACTGACGGAAGTTTTTAAGTGTCTCCGATTAAATAATTTAAAATTGAACTTAAATAAATGTCATTTCCTGCAAAAAGAAATTACTTTCCTAGGCCATATAGTGTCTAGTTACGGTATCAGACCTGACCCAAAGAAAATTGAGGTAGTTTTAAATTATCCAACTCCGAAATCTGCTAAGGATATTAAAGCATTTATTGGTTTTGCTGGATACTACAGAAGATTTATTCCAAATTTTTCACACATTGCTTCACCAATTTTAAGACTGTTAAAAAAAAATACCCCTTTTAAATGGGATGCATTTTGTGATCAAGCTTTTAATGAACTACGAGAGCTATTAACTTCATCACCAATACTGCAATATCCTAATTATGAAAAAGAGTTTGATATTACTTGCGATGCTAGTGATTTAGCTTTGGGAGCTTTCTTATCACAAGTTAACCATAATACAGATCTCCCTATCGCCTATGCTAGTCGCACACTTAATTCAGCAGAAAAGAACTATGCGACAGTTGAAAAAGAACTTTTAGCTATAATTTGGGGAATTGAACAATTTCGCCCATATGTTTTCGGAAAACATTTTATTGTGTGCACAGACCATAAACCACTAAGTTGGTTGTGGAATATAAAAGACCCTTCGTCACGATTAACACGTTGGCGATTAAAGCTGGAATCATATGATTTTGAAATACGCCACACCCCTGGTAAAATGAATCATGTTGCGGATGCGCTTAGTCGTATTTCGTTCGATAATAATAAAGGTGTAAATGTTATCACACGCCTTCAAGCTAAACATAGTGGAGAATCAGTTGAAGAAGTAGAAGCCAATGATGAAACCAATGGCGATTTTCAAAATAGTGCAGATATTACGGAACTTACTAACGAATCGGATATTAATTCAGCTATATCACAGTTTCATGATGGACCATTTGGCGGACATCAAGGAATTAATCGTACATACAATCGAATGAAAACCTATTTTAATTTTCCAAATATGTTCGCTCGAATTAAGGATTACATTAAATCTTGTAAAAGTTGCCAGATAAATAAAACAAGCATACAAACAAAAATGCCAATGGTAATTACCAATACTTCTTCACAACCATTTGAACGTATTGCTCTGGATATTGTTGGACCAATTAACCCAAATACAGTAAATGGAAACGTATACATCTTGACTATACAAGACGATCTAACTAAATATAGTGTCGCAATTCCATTGCCTAATCAGGAGGCCGAAACAATAGCCCGTGCATTTGTCGAACAGTTTATTTGTATATATGGTGCACCGACATCCATATTAACCGATCAAGGAAGCAATTTTTTAAGCAAAATATTTACTAGCGTTACACGTCTGTTTAAAATTAATAAAATGAAAACATCTCCTTATCACCCGCAGACAAACGGAGCCTTAGAAAAAAGTCACTTGAATCTTGTTAATTATCTTCGTAATTATACCAATCATGATAAAAACGATTGGGACTATTGGCTACCATATGCAATGTTTTGTTATAATAGTACGCCGCATAGTGTAACAAAATATATGCCTTATCAGCTGTTATTCGGTTACAAACCGATAATTCCATCTTCATTTACAAAACCTATTCAACCATTATATAATTATGATGACTACATTAAACAATTAAATTTCCGAATGCAAACTTCCTTTAAGATTGCGAGAGATAACATAGTAAATTCTAAGGAAAAATTCAAAATTTTGTATGATAATACTACTAATCCTACTAATTTTTTTCAAGGGGAATTAGTTTTGCTTAAAAATGAAAATCGTAAAGGAAAACTGTCCTCCTTGTGGTTAGGACCTTATGAGGTTGAGAAAATCATCTCGGACGAAAATTCTATTATTAAAATGGGAAAATGTTCAAAAACAGTTCATAATAACCGATTGAAACACTATAATAATGAATTAAATATTAAATAGTTATTAATTATAAATAATATTTTTTTTAATGTAATGAAATAAATAAATAAAATTCAAATTTGAAAGAAAAATTATTACAAATACAATTTTTGCCGTACAAGTACCTATAATTAAGATTTAATGTTTAAGATGAATTTAAATTACAAAAAAAAAAAAAAAAAAAAAAAAAAAATATATATTTAAGTTTCATTAATTATATATTATATAAATATGTATATGTATATAATATTATTTTAATAAAAATAATCTAGTGGTGGAGGGATGTTGTGTGATACGACGTTAAATGGTGTTTAGGTGTAGTATCGCACAACCAGATCGTAATGTTTAGGAACGAGACCTTATTATTAACATTGTAATAGATTAATTTATTGGTTTCGATTAAGTATTGAAAATAAGAATAACTTGATTGTGGGTGATGAGAGAGATAGTCAGTGTGATTTTGGCGATTGATCTTTAACCAATAAATAAACATAAAATAAGGTTATTCTATTGAAATAATAATAAAATATAAAATATTGTTGTTAATAAAAAATAAAACTTAAAAATAATTATATTTTATATATATATAATATTTTGAATGTGTTTTTAAATTCGCCAACTACCACACACAACACTTGTCAGCAATATCATTATGCAATCCAATTACCAATCTGATGATGTGAACAGTGTCTGGAAAGTATTGAAAATCTCGGTTGTCGATGCTGCCCAGCACACTCTCGGTATAGTGAAAAGTAAGCCCAAAAATGATTGGTTTGATGAGGAGTGTCGTCTTGCTGTTGAGCAACGAAATATAGCCTATAATGAAGCGCACACTCGGTTTACAATCGCAAGGAAAAACAAAGCAGTTCTTGCTAGGAGGACAGCTAAAAGAATTAGTAGACTGAAGAAGCGAGAATGGTGGAAGGCTAAGGTCTTAAGAGTATAACAACTCAGCAATGAGCACGATTCGCGTGGTTTCTTTAAAGGAATCACCGAATTGCACCATACCTTAAGATCTCGGTCAACTGCCATTCGGGACCAGGATGGAAACCTCTGTGTTATCGTCGATGCGGTACTCGATACATTGCGTGAACATTTTTCTGATCTACTTAATGTTCCACATGTATCACAAGCTGTGTTTGAATAGACGCACCGCAGAGATGTTGATTGAGGATCCATCCTATGAGGAATTCACAATGGCCATGAAGAAATTAAAGAAAAATCGTTCACCAGGAGTTGATTGCATTAATTCAGAGCTCTTGATATTCGGAGGGCTAACTTTGTGGAACTGTCTTTTCGACCTTGTTCGATTGGTATGGCGAAATGAAGTTATGCCTGAAGGTGGAAAGTGGCCGTGCCCAATTTTCGACAAGAAGGGTGATCGCTTGAAATGCGAGAATTATCACGGTATAGCTCTCCTTTGCACAGCATACAAGTTACTGTCATATATCATCTAGGAAATAATTACTCCTCTGGCGGAGGAAATTGTCGGTGACTACAAAGGAGGTTTCCGTTCAAATCGGCCAGTCACTGATCAAGTTTTTTCGCTACGGATGATTCTTTCCAAGTACTACGAAACATCTCGCAATGTACACCAGGTATTCCTAGATTTCAAGCAAATCTATGACTCGATTCATCGAGAGAGGCTATGGTATGCGCTTGAATATTTAGGTATACCAAACAAAATACGTACAACTGTGTAAAATGACAATAACGCAGTCAAAATGCTGTGTCAAAGTTGAGAACAGGGTATCGAGAATTTTTGCAAATACTTCTAGTGTTCGACAAGGAGATGCGCTGTACCCGATAATTTTTAATCTCATGTTGGAATACATCCTTCGTAAAAGTGCAACACCTCAGGACAACATCTTATTCCGACAATCCAATCAACTTCTTGCTTATGCAGATGATATCTGTGTGATTGGATTAAATGCCAACGGAGTGAAAGAGATACTTGATCCACTGGAACAGTGTTCAGCTTCCGTTGGTCTCAAAATCAACGAGTCAAAAACCAAATATCTAATCTCGGGTTTTCGAGACCAAGACGCAATTGATTTCAGTAGTGGCAACCACACGTTTGAAGGAGTAATGAGATTCAAGTATCTTAGATCTCTCATTACTCACGATAATAGTGTGGGAGAGGATATCACGGTTCGCCTTGCTGCTGGCAATCGGGCTTTGTATCCTCTACGTCCGCTGCTGAAATCAAAATATCTTGCAAATACGGATAAGCTGAAGCTGTACAGAGTGTTGATCAGACCCGTTGTCATGTATAGATGTGAGAG
The DNA here is from genome assembly GCA_963932295.1 of Tipula lateralis. Taxonomy (NCBI): domain Eukaryota; kingdom Metazoa; phylum Arthropoda; class Insecta; order Diptera; family Tipulidae; genus Tipula; species Tipula lateralis. The sequence continues at coordinate 244,410 of CAWVQQ010000001.1, forward strand.
TTGGACCTTGACGGATGAGTACGAAAGATGGCTTCTAACATTCGAGAGAAGAATCATGCTTGTGATATATGGTCCAAAACGCGACGTCGATGGCACTTACCGAGTTCTTTTCAATCACGAGATCAGGAATTTAATGCAAATTCCTGATATCGTGCATGAAATCAAAGGACAGCGAGTACGCTGGCTCGGACACGTTCTGCGTGCTGATCCGAACCGAATGATACAGCGAACTTTTAAGGGAGAACCGTCTTTCGGTAGGCGAAGAGGCCGCTGTCGGCGACGATGGCTCCACGGCGTAGAGAGCGTTTTGGCATCTTCCAACTGCTTGCAACGGTTTGAAGAGCTGGTGGCTCGTGATCGAAACCGATGGAGTCAGATTGTTGACACGGTACGGAAAAACCAAAAAAAAAAAAAAAATTAATTATTAACGGGTATGGGAATTATTTTATAGAGTTGAAATATAGTATTTTGAAATTTGGGAATGTATATTACAAATATTAATTGTTTATTTTTATTGATTAACCCTTTTATTTCTAGTAGTTCAAAATTGCTGATTCGTGCGGAATTAAAATATTATTTTCATTCAACATGTCTTTCATATATTGCATTTCGTTGTCGTTTAGCAAATGTCTAGAGATTATTCTATTTTTAGAAAAAGTTATATCTAGAAGATCTATCTAAATGTTGGTTTAAATTTTCTATAGTGTACTCTAATCTGTATAATTGTTGGTCATAAACCATAAGGCTGACGAATTCGCTCAGTTTTCCTATAGTTTTATGTATTGTTGTGTTAATGGTTTTTAAATTGATTTCTAAATTAGTTCTAATGGTATTATTTGTATCATTTTCCGATGTGAGTTATTAAGGTGTACTGGTCCCTGGTGCATTGGGATTAAGCCTTTGTTATCCAAGAGTGGTGTTATTTCTAACTGCTGGCCCATGATTCTCGTGAACTTGGAATATATTTTTAATCTTATTCTTGTGTACATTACCGGCGTTTCTTATATTTTCGTTTACTTTTTCTTTTCTAAATTGAGGTTTCATTTTTCCTCTTCTATGTTTCTTTACATATACCACGGTATTAGTTGGTATAGAGATGTTCTTGTTTAGATTACTTATTACTTTTTCTTTTTTGTCTTGAGTTTGCTCATGTAAGTTAGCGTATATTTGTTCGAAGATCTTTCTATGTTCTTGAGCATACTCTAGTTCTGTACCAAACTCGGGTGTGTTTTTATAGTAATGTCCATTTAGTAATTGGAATGGTGTCATTCCGGTTGAACTATGAATTGAATTATTGTAAGCAATAATAGCTGATTGCATGATTCTCTTAATTTCTTCGTCGGGATTTAATAATTGTATAATCGAACAGAGTTCCTTTAGAGTTGCATGGTTCCTTTCGACGGGTGAATTTCCTGTAGAATTGTATGGGGTGGTGGAGTGAAGGATGATGTTATATTTTTGTGTCAATTCTTGTACGGTTTTAGGTACACAGAGTTCATTATCTGCAACAATTTTGATTGGTATTCGGTGTGTTCCTATGTAAATCTTTAGGGCTTTCTTGATTGATTTACCTGTTTTTTCAGTTAGATTGTATGCGGTTGCATGTTTTGTGAATATTATTATCAAAAAGATTACATTGTTTAGCATAAAAATGTCTGTATGAATAATATATAGAGGTCGCTTGGGAGTTTCTGTTACTTTAAGTACTTACAAATACCACATTTTGCTACATATTGTTGAAGTTTTTCTTATTTTCATCTTATTTATTTATTTATAAATACACTAACAACAATAATTAAATTAGCTTCACAAATCTTTCAGATATAGGAAAGAAGATCACAAATCTTTCAGATATAATCTTTCATATCTTTCAGATATGGGAAATAAAACTGAGTTTTTATTTGAGCATAATTTTCATTAGTTCCGCGGTGTTCTTTCATTTCGTGAGTTTCTTTTATTTTCCTTTTTTGTTCGTCGGGATCAATAATATCTACTAGAAAGGTTTTTGATCTAGCTAGGTTTAATTTAGGATTTGTTTTACGAGGTTTACGAGTTACCAAGTTGTTGTAGATTTTTAACACTTCTTTGAATATTTAATCGGTGGTAAAATACATGTTAAATGTTTTTTCTTACCGAATAACTCCTGCAGAATTTCTTCAATTCTCTTGATGTTTTTCTTTATGGGTGGTAGTCTTAATGTTATTCTTAACTTATTTCCAAACAATATTTGTCTTTCTACGAGAGGATGATTGATATTATCGCAAACGTGAAGGATAAATGATTTGCCGAATGTATTGATACTATTTCTGGTTTCAGGAATTAGGTTGTCTGGGTTTGACAAAATGTTAGTAGTGTCTTCACTAGAATATGATACATCAGATTGATAGATTTCGATACGTGATAATGCATCGGCATTTGCGTTTAGAGTCCCTTTTTTATAGGCTATCTCGTAATCGAATTCTTCGAGTTTAAGTCGCCATCGGACGAGTTTAGAATTGAGTTCTTTTAATGAGAATAACCAGGTGAGTGGTTTGTGATCAGTGATGATCATAAATTTTCGTCCAAAAAGGTAGGGCCGAAAATATTTGGTAGCCCATATAATGGCTAAGAGTTCTTTTTCAATCGTTGAATAGTTTTGTTCAGTTTTCGTTAAGGTCTACTGGCGTAGCATAATGGTAAATCCTTTCCAACTATGCCCTGAGACAATACTGCTCCAATTGCGGTGTTAGAAGCATCAGTCGTCAGAATAAACTTTTGTGAAAAGTCGGGGTATTGCAAAAGGGGTTCGTTGGATATTTCTTTTCCTTTGCTTTTTCGAAAGATATTTCCTTTGCTTTTTCGAAAGATTGCACGTATTCAGGGTCTTTGACGTTTATTACTTCGGACTTTCGTAGGCATTTGGTCATGGGTTTAGTTAAAGTTGCAAAGTTCCTGATGAATTTTCTATAGTATCCCAATAATCCCAAGAAACTTTTGATCTGTTTCTCTGTACTGCGTATAGGAAATTTCTTTATAGCTTTAATCTTATCGGGGTTCGGTTTGACTCCTTGAGATGTCACAATGTGCCCGAGAAATGCAACTTCTCTGTGCATGAACTCAGATTTGTCTAGTTGCACTTTGAGGTTTGCTTTTTTCAATTTTTCAAATAAGTCTTCTAAACTTTCGATATGTTGTTGAAGTGACGTGGAAAATATAAAGATATCATCCATGTAACACAAGCATACCGTGCCTTGTAATGGACCTAATACGTTATCCATTACCCGCTGAAACGTTCAAAGGGCGTTTTCAACCCAAACGGCATTCGAATAAATTCATAATGTCCGAATTCAACACTAAATGCGGTCTTAGCTCTTTCTTTGGAATTCACTTCTATATGGTGAAATCCAGAAGCTAGATCTAGAGTTGTAAAGTACTGGCATTTTCCGAGTTTATCTAAAATGTCCGTAATGTTTGGAATAGGGTATTTACCATCGATAGTTTTTTCGTTTAACTTACTATAGTCAATAACCATTCTCCATTTTATTTTACCAGACGCGTCTGGTTTTTTTTGCACAATCCATATAGGAGAGCTCCAAGGTGAATAGGAGGGTTTTATAACACCTTGAATTAACATTTTATTCACTTGGTCTTCTAGTGAATGTTTAAGTAAATATTGGCTTATCGTCCGTTAATTCTATATTGTGTTTTATTTCATTAGTAAATGTTAGATCTTGATCTTCCTTTTGGATTGTGTATTGTTTAGATACGAGGTTGAATTTATAATTACTAGGAATGTTTGTTGTGGGAGTTATAAACAAAGATTTAGTTAAGCTGATATCGGCGTTTATTTGATTCATTAAATCTATTCCAATCAACCCGTTGAAGTAGCTATGAAATATGAATACATATAAGAATCTTACACCGAAAGAAAAAACGTTGATAATTTGTACGTAAATCAGCATTTTTGGTTTACAAAATTCATCCAACATTAAAAATGATATTTCCCTGACATTGCCACTGTTAAAAAAAATTAAAGTAACAAAAAAAAGGTTGGTATGACATTTCCAGGATATTAATTTATTAACATTAGTATTGTTATATTAACATTTAAATATGTTATTAGAAATGTTGAAAACAAACATACATGCAAATGTTACAATATCTGTAATATTGTTAAATTCAAACAAAAACTATTACTGGCTGCAGAATGTTGTGGCGCCAAGAATTGTGTTAATTGTAATTAACATTTTAAAATGTTGCAGGATTGTTTGAATGTTTTTTTATTTAATTAGTAAAAAGTCGAAGAAATAAAAGATGAAAAATAGTTTATTTTAAGTTTTATTAAGTTTGTACTTCATTGTTGATTTGATGTGTTACACTTTATAATTCATTCAAATATATAATTTTTAGTTTTTTTTAAATAATATACTTATAAACTAATAATTCTTAGAGGAAAAGTTAAAATAATTAGTATAATAGTTTATACATTTTTATAAAAGTTAAAAATATTTCATTCTAATTAACTGAAGACCAAAAAAATTATATAAATGCATTGGTGGTCCACTAAAACTATTAATATGATGAACTTCAAATGAATCTAATTCATCTTTGACACGATACGATTGATAGTGTTCCAAAAACTTAATTTTATTTAATTTTTTACCAATGACATAAAAACTATCATCTAAAATATCTAATATAATTGCTTCAATTTTATAAAAGTTTAATGATTGTTGTTCTATCGCTAAAATATACCCATTTTTATATAACGTTCCTTTATAGTTTAATAAATTAACTACATTGCAATTATTCAAATCTAATGCAATGTTACAAATGTTAGTAATCTTTTTAAAAAAATCCAATTGAGTAATATCTATTTGAAATAATTTATCAAAATTCAAATTTTTTGGAAAACCAAATTCATTGTCTAAGAGAAATTTAGAAAATTTTAATGAAGATTTAACACTGAGTGAATATGTGATGTTAATTCGAGAAGATATGTTCCTTGCATATATTTTAGCTTCGCGGTGCTTTGATTCAAAACGGTAGGTCCACAAATATTTCACAGGACCACTATGTCTTATAATTCTAGGATAATGGAGAAGAAAATGGAATTTTGGTTTTAAATTTTGGTTAAATAAATGTTGATATTGCCGATTATGCTCTTCTATTAGTTTTTGAAGATTTATTAACGTATTTTCATCAAATTTTGATTTCATTAAAATGTCTATTATTTTTAATAACATGATAAAAAATTTCCAAACTGTGTCGCTAGGTGGAATTAAGTCCCCAATAATTAATGGTAAAAAATGTATCAAATTTTGCATTTCACTGGCTGAAAGCTTTAAAGAAGAATTTTGATTAGATAATTTTTTCATATTAATTGGAGGTGATAAATTTCCGATTTCCATTTCTCCATAATCAAACATTTGTTTACGGTAATTAAAAATATCAATTGTAAAATATTTTTTGACTTCTATAAAATGTAACAAAATCTCACGTACATCGTATTTACATATACCTTCGAATAAATCATGAACAACATCGACTGAATAGTTAGTAGTTACATGAAAATTTTCTAAATCATTCAAGGAACAATCTTTAAGAACTCCTGTAACAGCAACATTGTTAATATTAAGATCAGTTTCATAATTTTGCTTTGTTCTTAGATTCTCTTCTCGTTCTTTGACATCACAACAAAGATCGCTTTTTTCCGTTTTACAAAATCTACAATAAAATTTACTATTAAAACTGGTTACAAAACCCAAAATATCATTTAGGCCTAGATTGTCACCTATCAATCGACATACAACAGGATAAATAGTTTTACTGTTATTGTTGACCTCTATGTTAATACCATTTAATTCGAGTCTTTTAAAAACTTCAGTCAATTTTCGAAAGTAGAAATCATTGCCGTACAATTTTTTTTCTTTGGACTTAAAATAGGCAGCGATGAAAATGAAATGTAAATTGGATAATAAATGTTGAGGAATTGTGGGGAAGGTGTAATAAACACCACAGACAGCGTCCACACCACAATGACTACCTAAAGGATTATTGACTTCGAAGTCATCGGCGAAAAGAAATACAGGGATTAATATTTTATTTGGATTATCACTAACTAATTTTTTAAAAAATATTCCATTAACGAAATGGGTAATGGTAGTACTTTTTAATAAATCTGAAGTGTTCTTAAGAGTAGCTTCAAGTACATTAGGTAATTCAAAAAATTTTTTAATTTGAAATTCTATAGCCATTATACATGCATTAACATTTGCTTCATCTAGAGTTGCTCTATAATTTACTATAACTTCTGTTATTTCATTATTTATATTAAAAACAATCGGCTTACAAAAAAGTTGTTTCACTTTTAAATGTTCTACTAATTTATATTCTGTATTAATATCTTTAAATGGTTGAGAACTATAATTCAGTAGATTCTCAAGATAATGGAAGTGTTGTGTAGATAAATCGTTTAGAATTACTTCTTTTATACTATTAGTAATAGACAGAGTAATATTCGATACACTATTTTGTATGGCTATGACATCTTTTCTAGTTAAATTATTTTTATCATGTAAGTCTATTAAAAATTTGCAACATTTGTTATTTATATTAGCTTTTATGTTTTCGATATTAATACCAGAGGATACACTAACTGGCAAAGACTCATTTTCCATATTTTGTTGAGTTACAGATTCATTCGTTAGTTTAATTTCAGTGTTTTGTTTTTTCAAATTATTTTGCAATGGTGTTTTTAAGCCTACTAATATACCATTATTAGATTTAGAAAAACCATTGCAAAAGTTTATTTCATTTTCATTAAACTTATCATTTTTTATTATATGATTTTTAACGTGTTTGCTAAAACTACTACTATTTGTAAAATGTTGTGTACATTTATGAAAAGTACATTTATATATACTATTTGCGTTATAATTATGAATTATCCTGTAGTGCGCTATTAAATCTGGCAATGCTTCAAAATCTTTTTTACATTCATAACAGATCATTTTGTTCATTATTTTTTAATATTAAATAAAACTCTGCTAAAGCAGAACTTTTTATATCACTCTTTGCTTTTATTTCGTAAATATAATTTTGAATCCATTGCCAGACGATTTCAAATTCTCTAGGATAAGTTAAGTTAAAAACTTGAAAGCTCTTAAAGCATATATCAAGTGCTGATATAAACGAATTTAATTTTAGTGTAACTTTATCTAGAATTACATAAAACTCCTTAATGCAGGTAGGGGAGGGTCCTACTACTAGAATAAATGGTTGAATAGTTGACATACTTGAAGAAGCTTCATTCTGTTTTTGTATTTTTAAACGTTCTAGATCGTTTATAGCATACAGGTGAGTAATCATGCTATTAACAGCATCCTTGATGCTGGCTCGTTTATGCTGATTACGTAAAGTTGGGCGTAAAATACAATTCAATGCAGCTATTTGTATACAATTTGCAGTTTCTGAAAAAATGTAATATAAAGTTTCAATACAATGTTGATTTATGTATATATTTAACAAAGTTTAGATTTACCTCTGTCGTATTTTTGTAGAATAATATCATTATATAATTGTTTATAATGTTTATCTTTCAGTTTTTCCAAAAATATAGGTCGAAGATCATGTATTAATTTGTCCCATTTTTGAAATAAGGATAGTTGGGATTTTTTATACTCAACGCCAAAATCATATTCTATCTAAAATCACAAACAATTAGTTTACAATATTAAATTTATAGACTGATTTTTGATTAATTAAAATCGAATCGAATAACACTCGCGTGGATAGTTAAAATATAATTTAATAAAAATTGAAATAAATTATCAGAATTTTATAACATTTTGAAATTAAAGGATAAATACAGTTATTGATAGTTTAAAACAAATACATTTAATTTATTATCTACTTTGAATTTATATTGTAAATTAATACTTGAATTATTTAATTTTTTTTGTAGAAAATATTTAAAAGTTAGTTAAATTTAGTTGTTATTTTCCAATTTTTTGAAGAAAATATTTAAAAAAAATTGATAATAGTTTTAACAGATAATTGAAATATAAAATGTTGTTTTATATTTCAATTAAAATATAATTGCCTGATTCGTTTAAAATATCAATAGAATAAATAAATTGTAATAAATATTTATGATGTGATATTTAATTTAAATATACAAGTATATTTGTATATAACAATAATATATTTTAATTGAACTATACTCACAAATGTATCACTAATAGCACATTTAAAGTACGGCCAGTCATTCAAAATTTGAACTAGTTGAGTTTTATTATTCATAATTTCCTTTCTCCGTAAACTGTAAGTTTTTGCCCAAATATCACGGGCCGAATGATCTTTTTCAGACACTAACTGCATTTTATTTTTTAAAATTTCTAATTCTTCAATTGCTGGCTCGTCTTCTGAGGATGGAATATCTAGGGTGTTATCTCCGCCATCACCGTTTTTATTATTTTCAATTTCTTCAAACTCATTGAGTTTTGATCTTTTAGAAGTTTTGGCGATTACCGTGCTCTTCGATTTTCTATTTAATCTAATAAAGCGATTGAACAGTCTTCCAGAAGGATTTCTGGTTTTATCTCTTGGTATATAATATATATCCAAACTTTCTTGAGGAAAGATGTTTATTATGTCTTGACTTAATTTTTGCATCGTTTTTGGATCCGGCACCTTATACATTTTTTCTAACGGATTATAAAAATGTTCCACTATGCATGTGATGATATCATTTCTCTTTTTTTCATCTAGCATATTATGTTTCTCATAATATTGAGTAACATTTCGACCCATATCACTTAATGCAAGGATTTCTCGAACAGACTAAAATATTAAAGATCAATTTTTAATTTCAATCAAAATACATAAACATATAAAATTAAGCTTACTAATGTTAAAGAATTTGTTGAATTTACTTGTCGTAAAGTTGGTGTACTCCGCTGTGATTCAATATGAACTAGGTCTCGACATTTTTCAATCCAATCACTGACTGTATCACTATCATTGACAGTACTACACGGTGAGATGCCCTGAAGGTTGCGCAAAATATATAATGATAATGTAATGCTAAATCAGTTTAATATTACCTGATCTTTTTTCCAAAAAAAAAGCTTTTCCCGAAGCCGTGCTCTTAATCCGACATTTTCACGTCCTGGAAACATTTCAGTAATGTCGGTTTGATTTAAATATTTTAAATCATTGTATTTCACTCCACATTCTATAAAAATATATTAAATTCCAACTTTAAATTATAAATAACCATTATTCAAACCATATTTGTTATGATTACATCAAATGTTACTCACCATAGAAAGTAATTAAATGTAATTCTTCGCCCCATGATTTTAATAGTTCATGTAGCCTATCATCTTCTAAAACAAGTTCATTTACAGAAATGATTTGTGTATTTCGTGGTAGTTCACAAATGTGTGTGTTAGAACTAGTGCCTATATTTATATCTTCGGTGTTAACATTGTCACTTTCATTCGTGGTAATCGATTTATCGAATTCATAATTGATACTCAAATCACTACAATCTATATCACTTTGAGCGGCTTTGGTGCCATATATTTGATTTTGATCGTCAATATCAAGTTCTGCTAAATTTACCGCTTTTGATAAAACATTATTTAATGTTACCACGTCTCTGCAGGACATTTTGATTTGAAATATAAAAAATACACTTGCACAACAGTTGAATTAAATACAGTTGTTAATGGTTCAAAACCAATTATATATACTTTTTTATCCAATATTCACTAAATTTAGTTCACTTTTTGACTGTACTAATGCATTTTAAGGTATTCACACTTCAATAAAATAACTTGAACTGAATTTCAGAAAAACGTGTAGTTTACGGTACTTATGAAAAAAAAATATTGCTAAAACAACAATATTTATTACAAAATCTATTGGAATGTTAACAAAACATCATGAAACGTTTATAAATTATCACTGAGACTGTTAAAAACTATAAAAATCTTATTTCATGGTTTTTGCTGAAAACTAACATTTTTAATCAACATCGTAATGTTACAAATTGTTCAACATTATTACAAACAAAATACCAAAATTTTGAATTTCTAGTAAAAGTGTTCCCGAAAAATGCAATTATGATCACAATTCTTGTCAGTACAACATTTTTCTATTCAAATTATTAAGAAAAATTGTTAAAATTATCCTATTATCTTGTGAATACAAATTATGTACGTATTGTTACTTCAAAGTCAACGTTTTTTTCTTTCGGTGTAGAGGTTCTCGATTTTCGAATTCATTAATTACTATTTCTACTTCTCTATCTAAATCGTTACTGTTGAATAGAGTAGATATTTTAACAGGTTTTATTTAAATAGTGTTATTGAAGGGAATTACGTCAGGGCCTATAAATGATCTGTTAGCGCCCATGTCTATTAAGAATTTTAGATTTTTATCGTTAATTGTTAGGTGTAGGTAAGGTAGTCTAGTACCTTTCGTGTCAGAATTGTTACTATCGATACCTACGTATCCGGCATCTCCGATAATACTGTAGGAAAATCCTCTTCTTTAACATCTAACTCAACTATCGGTCGGGCATTGATCGGATTTTGGTTTCCGTACAATTCTTCGTTAGATAGTTCTTGTCCCAATGGATTTCCGTCATAATGTTCAATGTTAAATAATTCTTCAGCTTGTATTTTGGATAGACTATATTGTTGAAAATGGTAAAATTGTTGCCGCGGTTGTCTCATTTGGAAATTATTTTGAGGTTTTCTAAATTTGTCTGTGATAGACGACGTATCCATCGGTTCAGGTTTACTCATAATTGGCTTTGGTTGTTGTGAAGTAAATGGCCTGTGGTTGTTATAAGGGTTAGAAACTTTATTTGTTGGTGTGTTTATTTGATTTAAATTTGGTTTAGGGTACGAAATAATAGGCGTTTTATTATAGAACCGTTGAGGTGCTATGTTGTTACTACTGTAACAGTTTCGATAGGGGATACCTAATCGTTAGCAGAAATATCTACTTAGAGGCTTTGGGGCGGTCATCTATGGCCGGCTAAAGCTCAGGGTATTGGGGTGGGGTTTCCCAAACCATAAGTAAATCTTGTCAGACCGCTTGAAGAGGAATAAGGAACCAGGAAGGGATCATAAGACGATTGGATGGGAAAGGAGGGACGGTCAGGATTCAAGGCATGGTTAACCTACCATTATAGACATTACAGCTTCCATCTTTTTGGGCATACTAAGTAGAATGGTTTGCATGATTTCTTGAGGAATGAGATTCCACTCTTCTTGCGCTACAACTCTCAGCTCTGCTGTCGAGTCTGGTGCAGAATTTCTAGCTCTAATACAGCGTTTTAGAATTTCTCACACGTGTTCAATCGGATTAAGATCAGGACTCATTGGTGGCCACTTAAGTGCACGAATGCCAATATATTGGAGATATTGTCGTACCGTTGCAGCAACGTGGACTGGAGCGTTATCATGCATTAACAAAAAACTGTCATAACCTATGAGGCCCACATATGGCAAAACGTGATCGCCAAGAATGTTCCGAGCATACCAGTCTGCATTCATCCTCAAACCAATCTCCACCAGCTCCGTACGGCCCTCCCAACTGATTCCACCCCATAACATTATTGAACCTCCACCAAAGCTTACAGTTTGCACCATGTTACACGGTGCGTAGCGTTCTCCAACTCTTCTGTATACAAGATTACGTCCATCTGGTTTCCATAATTGGATTCTGGTCTCATCTGAAAAGAGAACAGTGGCCCATTGATCAGTTCCCCAATTTGCATGAGTATGAGCAAATTCTAAACGGCTGGATTTGTGGCGGGGAATAAGCCGTGGAACTTTTACGTGCCGTTTTGGAGCAAGGTTCACTTCTTTTAATCTTCGTCTAACTATTCTGACACTAATATTCACTTGACGCGCATTAAGTAACTCATTTTTGAGTTGAGTAGAAGTTCGCTTTCGATCTCGTAACGAATTCATTTTTAAAAATCGATCGTCATGCTCGGTTGTGCACCTTTTACGTCCTTATCCGGGCTTTCTTTTATACTCTAAGGTCTCACGATACCGCTTAAGTATTCGTGAAACCGAAGACTGATTAATTCCTAATTTTCGTGCGATTTGAACTTGTGTATAATCTTCCTGATACAATGTGACCACTTTAACCGCCTCCAGCTCTTCAATAATGGATTTTAAATTTGGTGTTTGCTTTAGAACACATTACAAGAACTAGTGGTACTGCATTTAAAAATAATTGATATGAAATGGAACAAAAGCCGATCGTTGCACTTTTGACTAAGCATTTTTGAACAATTTAATTGATTGGCTTGCAGTAAACTTTATTCAAGGTGGTTTCTGATAAAAATATAAATGTGCTATCATTTGACACTAGTAGTATTAAAATTGACCAGCGGGATTTTTTTAATACAAAAAAAAATATGCGTTAATTTTGTCCGCGAGTGTATACAGGGTGTCCCCGTTTGGGATGCTGATCCGTTACGGGCTGATTCCTTGGTTCATTTCATGAAAAAAATCGTATGGCAGGGGGGGTCAATTTTTGATATTCTTTGAGATACAGCGCGTTTAAAAAATTTGGTTCGGAAAAAAAGTACAAGCGGATATTAAGCTGTAACTTACAAAATTTTTATCGGACAGCAACTAACAAAGTCTCATTTGACGGACAACTAAATAGGCTATATTTAAGATCTCATTGGCTATCTCGCATCTGTATCCATTTAAGAGCTATGGCGTTTTAAAGTTAAAAAAAAATAAAAAAAAATGATATTTTAATAAATTTTTTTTTTTTACTTAATTTTAATCCGCTATGATCTCCTCTACAATTCCTCAATACATTATTTGTACCCACGTGTTATAGTTTTTTACTTATGAGACGAAGAATGAAAACACGACACACCAAATTTTTTAAACGCGCTGTATCTCAAAGAATATCAAAAATTGACCCCCCCTCCCCTGCCATACGAACCAAGGAATCAGCCCGTAACGGATCAGCATCCCAATCGGAGACACCCTGTATATGCAAATTTAATACATAACAATAAAACAATTTTTTTTTTCAAGAGAAATTGGCTCTACCAAAGAAAACCTTTTTTTTCGCCCTAATATAATAAATAAATATAAGAATACCACTAGGGGTAAATACCTAAAAAGTGCTAAAAGGAGGAAAAGAACAGAGATAATATTCGGAAGTAAAATAACCAGAGACGATGGTTTATCGCTTCTACACTTTAATCGTAATAACTTGGTAAGTGATTTTTATATATACTAATATTGTTCGAGTTTCTCATCACCTGAAATTATGTAAATTAATTAAGTATTTATGTTTGTATAATTGTTAGTTACTTACCTAAACACTATTCACTTATTTAATAATTTGACACTAATAACAACAATCGTCCATTGTTGTATTATCATTCACTACTGTCAATTATTACGTACAGTCGAGTTATTATGTGATTATATTTCTAATTGAATGTTGCAAGATGAAAACTAATGTAGAACGTAATGCAGGTGGATGACAAAAACCGAACGCAATTGAATTATAAACTTCATGCTACCCTATAATATTAAGTGCTTGTCATCACCGCGAAAAAAAGTAAGTCATCTTGCAAAATTCAGCCATTCCATTTTTTATCATTGAATTGAATAGTCGAACGATCGCCTCGAGTAAGAAATTGTTTTACCAACTAATCAAATATAAGTGTAAATCAAGATCGTTATAAAATCTAAGTGTACATCAAGATCGTTATATCAAATAAAATTGTAAATCAAGTGCGAAAAGTCGAGCGAGTAGTCCATCATTATAATCATTATTAAAGGACAATTAAAACCTGTATTCCGTATTATAATCTTGGACACCATACCAACCACAAGTAAATCTTATTGAGGGCGTCCGCCAAATACAGCCAAATACAGTCCACTCGTTACGTTCGAATCGGTTCATGGTCCTTCGAGCCGGATGTCGGCAATAAAATTTATTTGATCATCATTCGCATTGGAGATTTTGAGCAATTGTGCACGTGGAAATATTACCAGGACAAACTATCGATCGGGACACGGAGAATTATACCAAACCGTAAGTTGAATTTATTATCACCATAATACGATCGACGATCCAATATCAAGGGGTCACCAACAAAAATTTTTAATTACACTCAAACTAAAAACCCAATCGATGCATCTCTTATTGACATTGAAGAGTTGAAGGTGCGCTTACGACGTGCAGGTTAGCCGAGTTCCATCGAGTAGAGCAAGCTATTTGCGACCTAAATCCAACCGACGTAAGTCAGCAAGATGAGTTCGAGGACAAGTATTATACCGCTGTTACTGATTTAAACAAAACCATCAGACGAGTAAGTTTAGCTGCCGGTAATGTCACAACCGACTTCAATTCTTCGCTAGGCGATCAAATTCGTGCGGCAACGATTGAAGTGAAACTACCTAAAATAAATATTGCACCCTTCTTTGGTTCTTACACCGAATGGCAATCCTTCTATGACTTATTTTCCTCGACCATTCACGAGAATCCGAACCTGAACCCGGCGCAGAAATTCCAATACTTAAAGGGGTTTCTTAGAGGTGAAGTGGCCAACCTGTTGAAACATCTTCCGATCTCCGACGCCAACTACATCGAAGCGTTAACCAAGCTTAGAACCCGGTACGATAGAAAGCGTTACACCGTGCAATCGTTTATAAAAGGTTTCGTGGACATACCATCATTTAGCAACGGTACATCACACCATATACGTAAATTAATGGACACTGCTGATGAAGTTATACGCGGGTTAAAGGCTGTGGGACCTGAAGCAGAGACGAGAGATCCATGGCTTGTATTTTTGTTAATCCAGAAGTTAGACGAGGAAACTAGAGACAAGTGGGCAAACGAGACCGCGGAAACAGAATTTCCAACTGTCCAATCCCTAATTGATTTTTTAATGAAAAGAGCTGACGCATTGGATTCGGTGAAAAATTATCCCCGAAAACCGGTTGCTAAAACCAGAAGTGCTACGAAAGCCTTTACCAGTTCCGTTAGAACCTGCACTGTTTGTAAAAGTGATTACCATCCCTTGTACCTCTGTTCGAAATTTAGGGAATGGACAGTTGAGCAACGCAGAGAATGGATCAAAACTAAAAATCGATACTTCAACTGCTTCAACCAATCCCACACCGTATTACAATGCAAATCCAAGAGTCGATGCCATTTTTGCAACCGAAGTCACAATTCCCTACTACACATCGCCTCCACGACCAATAGCTCACCCGGGGAGAAACAACATAATGCTGACCCATCGGCTTCCATTACTTGTTCCGCGGTAATCCAACCGCTTCCAATATCGAATTATCCAGAACGGGAATCGTCATGTTTGCACGCTATCCAGTCGATTCATCCAGCCATCTTACCAACGGCTACCGTACGAGTTCAAGATAAGAGCGGTCAGTACCAGTCATGTCAAGTATTATTCGACTCCGGATCGGAGACGTCTTTAATCACCGAAGCATTCGTTCAAAAATTAGGATTAGAACGCCGAAACGGACGAATCAGCATCGTAGGTCTAGCCAAAAAGAAATTTGTGAGTACCAAGGGTATAGTCGACGTAATAATATCACCACATTTCCTGTCAGACTACACATCCGGCGTGTCAGCATATGTAGTACCATATATCACCACGATTAACACAGCGCGAAAGATTGAGTTATCCAAACACCAAGTTTTGTCATCCCTATTGTTAGCTGATACAAGTTTAAAATCCGCATCCAAAATTGACTTACTGCTGGGAGCCGATAAGTTTTTTGAAATCTTGAAACCAGAACAACTCAAGCACTCCAATAATGTGATATACGCACAGAGCACCCATCTTGGCTGGGCGCTAACGGGAAATGTACCACATCCCAACGAAAATCGTCAGTGCAACACCATTTCCTTCGATCATGCCAGTCTTGATAGAACCTTGAGGCGATTCTGGGAAACAGAAGAAGTGTTCAGCTCCGCACCATTGCTACCCGACGACCAGTTATGCGAAGATCTCTTTAAGAAAACCACCACGAAATTACCGGATAATCATTATATGGTGAAATTACCCTTTCAGGAAGTTCGAAACCCGTTACACGGATCCTTAGGAATTACCGTTAAAAGATTGCACGGCATGGAGAGAAAGTTTCGGAAGAATTCCAAGTTTCACGAACGATATGTTGAATTTATGGAAGAGTACAGCCGTTTAAATCACATGATAGAAGTTCCTCCATCAACACATTCCGAGAATTATTTGTATCTGCCCCATCATGGAATATTAAAGGAAACCTCCGCCACCACCAAACTACGTGCCGTGTTTGACGCTTCTGCCAAAACCAGCTCCGGTTATTCATTGAACGACAATCTCTTAAAAGGGCCAACATTGCAAAATCTTCTAAGCGATATCCTAATTCGTTTCCGAACTCATAAAATTGTTTTCACAGCTGATGCAGAGAAGATGTATCGCCAAATATGGATACATCCTACTGATCTTCGTTATCAACGAATAGTGTGGCGCACAACACCAGAAGAGGCAATACAGCACTATGAATTACGCAGCTTGACATATGGCATGTCGTCCGCGCCTTATCTTGCAACGAGAGTTATCCATCAAATTGCATCAGAGCACTCAACGACACATCCAAGGGCCTCACAATCCTTATTGAACGATATGTATATCGACGATCTATTGACGGGAGCTCACTCAGTACCAGAAGCAGTGAAGCTGGCGCAACAAATTTCAAATATCATGGTCCACTCCGGGTTCAATCTACGAAAATGGTTTTCCAATTCGTCGGAGTTATTAAACGAGCTAAAGGAACCTACTTCAAGTGCATCTGTTCTAAAATCACTTTCCGAAGATCCCGATGAAGTAAAAGTGTTGGGTATGCAGTGGCACCCAGCTGCCGACCAATTTTCATACAATATCACGCTAACCAATGATATTCCAGATTCAAAACGAGCGATATTATCCGAAGCTAGTAGGATCTTTGATCCACTAGGACTGCTAGCACCGTTTATCAAAAAATTAAATGTTTTTTCCAAGCATTATGGCTGTTGGATCTCGGATGGGATGACGAACTTCCAGTTGAAAGTCGAGAACAATGGCAACAAATTCGAGCGGAGATATCAGATGTATCCACTCTCGCAATCCCGAGATGGCTGTTTATGACCGGAGGCGACTACCAACTACATGGGTTTTGCGACTCTAGCGAAACCGCATTTGCAGCTGCCATATACTTACGAACGCTTTATAACGGAAACCATATCACCACATTGATCGCGGCTAAGACCAAGGTGGCTCCCATTAAAAATATATCACTACCACGCTTGGAATTAAATGGAGCCTTGCTGCTAGCTAAAGTGACTCGACATGTTCAGCAGCTTTTGAACATTCCCGAGAGTCAAGTCTATGGATGGACAGATTCCACAATTGTGTTGGACTGGCTGTCAGAACCTCCTCGACGATGGAAAACATATGTAGCTAACCGTACCAGTGAAATTTTAGAAATCCTTCCGAGAAGCAGATGGCGCCACATCGCTTCAAAATTGAATCCTGCCGACTGTGCTACGCGAGGGTTAAGTTCTAAGGAGCTGAAAACTCATCCTCTATGGTGGAACGGACCCGAGTTCTTAAAGTCTGACGTGAAAATTTGGCCAAGTTACACAACGATAAAACAAAACAGTGAGCTCGAACGAAGAAACGTATTGCAAGCTATGATTGCCGGCTCTGCAGATAAAACCAAACCCTTGATTCAAGAGTTGACCGAACGATATTCCAGCTATAATAAAATTCTAAATATATTCGCCAAAATTCGGAAATTCATCCACCTTTGCCGAAATCCAAAACCCACATCCAACCTCATTAACAGTTCTGATTGGCAAACATCCGAATTCGAAATCCTGAAACATTTCCAATCTACCAGTTTCCGCGAAGATATCAACGCCATTGAGAAAACCGGTACTGTCCCACGTAAAAGTACCATAAGATCGTTAAATCCATTTCTCGACAACTCAGGCGTATTACGAGTGTGTGGACGAATTTAAAAGGCTATTGCTCCATATAACACCCGACACCCAATAATCCTATCCTCCAAATGCACAATCACCAAACGAATAATCCTTCATTACCATAAAGCAAATTTCCATTGCGGTGCTGCGTTACTTTTGAGCCGGAAATTTTGGATCATCAGAGGGAAGGATGTGATTAAGTCGCTGCTACGAATCTGCGTGGATTGTATCAAACAACGACCCCAGACGGAAACCCAATTAATGGCCAGTCTACCGAAGGAGAGAGTTGAGTTCATCCGCCCGTTCCTAAAGATAGGGTTAGATTTTGCGGGTCCAATCCAATCGTATCTGAAGCGCGGTCGCGGTCAGCGACCTCAAAAAACATATATCTGCCTCATAGTTTGCCTGAGCACCAAGGCCGTACATTTGGAGATAGTAGGAGATTTAACCACCGATACATTCCTGAGCGAATTGTACAGGTTCTTTGTGCGAAGGGGTGTCTGTACCGATATATTCTCTGATAATGGGACCAACTTTAAAGGCGCATGTCGAAAATTAAAAGAATTAAATATTTTTATTAAAACCAATATACAATTAATTTCCAATTCTATTTTAAAGACACATCAGGTTCAATGGCACTTTATCCCACCACATGCTCCACATTTCGGTGGAATTTGGGAGGCAGGTGTTAAGTCGGCAAAAACACACCTGAAAAGAGTAATGGGAGCAAAGATTCAAACCCAAGCAGAGCTACATACGTTATTGGTGCAAATTGAAGGGCTGCTGAATTCCCGGCCGATGTGTGCACTATCTGAAGATGAACTGGATCCCTTAACGCCAGCACATTTTTTAATCGGTCATCCCGTTACAGTAATACCGCAGCCAGACGTCAGTGCTGTGCCCTTCAACCGATTGTTACATTGGACCGCAGTCCAAAAGATGACACAATTATTTTGGAAACGGTGGCATCACGAATACCTAACCACCATGCAAGCTCGCGGCAAATGGAACGTCACGAAAGAAAATCTCCAGGTCAATGATGTCGTTCTTGTCAAAGAAGAAAACCCTATAATCAACCAATGGAAAATCGGAAGGGTACTTCAAGTGTTTCCGGGAAATGATGGTAAGGTTCGAGTTGCAGAGATTCATACGAGCCAGGGACAAATCCGTCGCCCCATCACTAAGTTGTGTCGTCTACCCGTAAATTTAAATCTGGCGATCTTCAAGGCGGCCGCGATGTTCGAGTTTCTCATCACCTGAAATTATGTAAATTAATTAAGTATTTATGTTTGTATAATTGTTAGTTACTTACCTAAACACTATTCACTTATTTAATAATTTGACACTAATAACAACAATCTTCCATTGTTGTATTATCATTCACTACTGTCAATTATTACGTACAGTCGAGTTATTATGTGATTATATTTCTAATTGAATGTTGCAAGATGAAAACTAATGTAGAACGTAATGCAGGTGGATGACAAAAACCGAACGCAATTGAATTATAAACTTCATGCTACCCTATAATATTAAGTGCTTGTCATCACCGCGAAAAAAAGTAAGTCATCTTGCAAAATTCAGCCATTCCATTTTTTATCATTGAATTGAATAGTCGAACGATCGCCTCGAGTAAGAAATTGTTTTACCAACTAATCAAATATAAGTGTAAATCAAGATCGTTATAAAATCTAAGTGTACATCAAGATCGTTATATCAAATAAAATTGTAAATCAAGTGCGAAAAGTCGAGCGAGTAGTCCATCATTATAATCATTATTAAAGGACAATTAAAACCTGTATTCCGTATTATAATCTTGGACACCATACCAACCACAAGTAAATCTTATTGAGGGCGTCCGCCAAATCCAGCCAAATACAGTCCACTCGTTACGTTCGAATCGGTTCAAATATAACCCTTCCCAAAAGTGATCTCTATTCTTAAAGTCCACAAAACAAATACATATTAAAACGCTTTCGACAAAATTAATCGAAAAGCTATAAACACCTGTCAAAAATGGCACAAGACAAATCACTAGAATTATCAAAGATGTACCCAAATACAATGGTAGTACATCAGTTTTAAATAGTTTCGTTCAACATATCGAAGATATACTTGCAATATCTGAACCAGCCGAGTCTGTGTACGCTAATATTAGTAACACGCAGTATTAGATATAGAATCGTAGATAAAGCTAGTGATGCTTTAGAGTGATATAACACTCCTAATACTTGGGATGTAATAAAAAGAATCTGATAGCAAATTTCGCGGACAAACGCGATGAAAGTGTTTTAATCCAAGAAATGCATACTATAAATCAAGGTAGTGATAGTATAGAAATATTTTTCGCTAAATTAAGCGACATAGTAAATAGCTTAAAAAATTGGGAAAAGTAAATGAACCACTTGCGGCTACTCAAAAAAGAGCTTGGCATGACAAAAGGGTCCTGAATATTTTTACATGCAAACTAAGAGAACCTATAGGATCTCACGCCCGTTCTATACGACTGGAAAATCTAACTGACATCGAACAATATGTATTCGAGAATAGTCACTCTCAGGATTACGATATAAACCATCAATATATAACTCTCCAAATCCACCAATACCTATGCGTAGTGTAACATTCGACGCCTATCGTCATTGTTTCAATTAAAGGTAGCACAACCCTGTGCTTTTTTTGTTGTTTAAACGAAGTAGAGTTAGAGTAATAAATTAACATTCCAAGTCGTCGGGGAAAATTAGCGACACATGTTTATCCCGTTGTAATTCAGTAAGTTTGAATGTGGTGAGAGGGCATTGTTAAATTAGATATAAATAGCAAAAAATTTGGATGCAGGCGGTTAGTTCTTTTGAGTATTTTTCTTGGTTAACTGTCGAACCATTCGGCGTAAAAGTTATTGCATTTCTTTAGTAAATTAGTAATATACCTAGTGAAAAACAAAATTTACAAAATTAAGAAAGTTTATAAAATTATACTATACAATTAAGACATTTGTTTTTGTGACTTTAAATTTAATTCGGTGTTTATATGTGAGGGTATATAATTATATATCCCCGAGTGTGATCGTTCATGTTTGCATGCATCTCTTCATAATTATTAGTATACCTAAAACATTAATTTTAAGTTATAACATTAATGTGTGCTACGATAAACGATAACGTGAAACAATCAAACACTATAGAAGAATTAATGAAAATGTGCTTCCAAGTTGGAAAAAAAAACAAATTAAAAATGTCCGACTAATTGGTGCAAATAATATGGTATGATAATAAAAATTACATACTATTATGAATAAATAAAAAAAAAACTTTGTAAACTTTACACATTAGTAGTACTTATATAAATCTGAGAAAAAAAAACAAAAAGATAATAGTGCATTAAATAACGTGAAAAAAAGAAAATATTATGACGAAAATGTCCTAACAAAGTGACCATGTGTAAGTGTATAACCAAAAATTAAAATACAAACAAAAACAAATTTAAAAAAAAACATTATTATGAATGAAAACTAAACGAATATAAAATAAAAGAAAAAAAATAAGTACAGTGCGCGAAGCCGGTATTACGAATTATAAATAATTGCTATAGTGCGCGAAATAGTTTTGTAATGTGTGGGTGAAACAACTTCAACATTTTCTTCACTCAACAGATATTTATTTAAGTACACCTTTTCTTATTTATTATTAAACTTATTAATTATTAAATTTTTTTTTGTCTTAGTTAATATTTATATTTATATTTATTAATATTTAATTGTATAGTAATACAATTGTAATAGTAAGTTATTACTATATTAGGGTATTATTTATTTGGTAATTATTTGTTCTTAATCAAAATCTCAATATGTTTATTTTAGCCACTCTCACATAGGCATTATTCGAATAACCTATACTTTTGACCTACTGTTAATATACCATATTCATTATTTATTTAAAATTATATACATATTCAAAACGTTAACGATCACTTAATTTTTTTTCTCAATGATTCGTTCTTTCGTCTTTATTTTGTCAGTTTTGTTTTTCAGGATGTACTAGATTCAAAAGGTGTAGGATAAAGAGGTAAGCCAAAGTCTATAATGGTAGGTTAACCATGCCTTGAATCCTGACCGTCCCTCCTTTCCCATCCAATCGTCTTATGATCCCTTCCTGGTTCCTTATTCCTCTTCAAGCGGTCTGACAAGATTTACTTATGGTTTGGGAAACCCCACCCCAATACCCTGAGCTTTAGCCGGCCATAGATGACCGCCCCAAAGCCTCTAAGTAGATATTTCTGCTAACGATTAGGTATCCCCTATCGAAACTGTTACAGTAGTAACAACATAGCACCTCAACGGTTCTATAATAAAACGCCTATTATTTCGTACCCTAAACCAAATTTAAATCAAATAAACACACCAACAAATAAAGTTTCTAACCCTTATAACAACCACAGGCCATTTACTTCACAACAACCAAAGCCAATTATGAGTAAACCTGAACCGATGGATACGTCGTCTATCACAGACAAATTTAGAAAACCTCAAAATAATTTCCAAATGAGACAACCGCGGCAACAATTTTACCATTTTCAACAATATAGTCTATCCAAAATACAAGCTGAAGAATTATTTAACATTGAACATTATGACGGAAATCCATTGGGACAAGAACTATCTAACGAAGAATTGTACGGAAACCAAAATCCGATCAATGCCCGACCGATAGTTGAGTTAGATGTTAAAGAAGAGGATTTTCCTACAGTATTATCGGAGATGCCGGATACGTAGGTATCGATAGTAACAATTCTGACACGAAAGGTACTAGACTACCTTACCTACACCTAACAATTAACGATAAAAATCTAAAATTCTTAATAGACATGGGCGCTAACAGATCATTTATAGGCCCTGACGTAATTCCCTTCAATAACACTATTTAAATAAAACCTGTTAAAATATCTACTCTATTCAACAGTAACGATTTAGATAGAGAAGTAGAAATAGTAATTAATGAATTCGAAAATCGAGAACCTCTACACCGAAAGAAAAAAACGTTGACTTTGAAGTAACAATACGTACATAATTTGTATTCACAAGATAATAGGATAATTTTAACAATTTTTCTTAATAATTTGAATAGAAAAATGTTGTACTGACAAGAATTGTGATCATAATTGCATTTTTCGGGAACACTTTTACTAGAAATTCAAAATTTTGGTATTTTGTTTGTAATAATGTTGAACAATTTGTAACATTACGATGTTGATTAAAAATGTTAGTTTTCAGCAAAAACCATGAAATAAGATTTTTATAGTTTTTAACAGTCTCAGTGATAATTTATAAACGTTTCATGATGTTTTGTTAACATTCCAATAGATTTTGTAATAAATATTGTTGTTTTAGCAATATTTTTTTTTCATAAGTACCGTAAACTACACGTTTTTCTGAAATTCAGTTCAAGTTATTTTATTGAAGTGTGAATACCTTAAAATGCATTAGTACAGTCAAAAAGTGAACTAAATTTAGTGAATATTGGATAAAAAAGTATATATAATTGGTTTTGAACCATTAACAACTGTATTTAATTCAACTGTTGTGCAAGTGTATTTTTTATATTTCAAATCAAAATGTCCTGCAGAGACGTGGTAACATTAAATAATGTTTTATCAAAAGCGGTAAATTTAGCAGAACTTGATATTGACGATCAAAATCAAATATATGGCACCAAAGCCGCTCAAAGTGATATAGATTGTAGTGATTTGAGTATCAATTATGAATTCGATAAATCGATTACCACGAATGAAAGTGACAATGTTAACACCGAAGATATAAATATAGGCACTAGTTCTAACACACACATTTGTGAACTACCACGAAATACACAAATCATTTCTGTAAATGAACTTGTTTTAGAAGATGATAGGCTACATGAACTATTAAAATCATGGGGCGAAGAATTACATTTAATTACTTTCTATGGTGAGTAACATTTGATGTAATCATAACAAATATGGTTTGAATAATGGTTATTTATAATTTAAAGTTGGAATTTAATATATTTTTATAGAATGTGGAGTGAAATACAATGATTTAAAATATTTAAATCAAACCGACATTACTGAAATGTTTCCAGGACGTGAAAATGTCGGATTAAGAGCACGGCTTCGGGAAAAGCTTTTTTTTTGGAAAAAAGATCAGGTAATATTAAACTGATTTAGCATTACATTATCATTATATATTTTGCGCAACCTTCAGGGCATCTCACCGTGTAGTACTGTCAATGATAGTGATACAGTCAGTGATTGGATTGAAAAATGTCGAGACCTAGTTCATATTGAATCACAGCGGAGTACACCAACTTTACGACAAGTAAATTCAACAAATTCTTTAACATTAGTAAGCTTAATTTTATATGTTTATGTATTTTGATTGAAATTAAAAATTGATCTTTAATATTTTAGTCTGTTCGAGAAATCCTTGCATTAAGTGATATGGGTCGAAATGTTACTCAATATTATGAGAAACATAATATGCTAGATGAAAAAAAGAGAAATGATATCATCACATGCATAGTGGAACATTTTTATAATCCGTTAGAAAAAATGTATAAGGTGCCGGATCCAAAAACGATGCAAAAATTAAGTCAAGACATAATAAACATCTTTCCTCAAGAAAGTTTGGATATATATTATATACCAAGAGATAAAACCAGAAATCCTTCTGGAAGACTGTTCAATCGCTTTATTAGATTAAATAGAAAATCGAAGAGCACGGTAATCGCCAAAACTTCTAAAAGATCAAAACTCAATGAGTTTGAAGAAATTGAAAATAATAAAAACGGTGATGGCGGAGATAACACCCTAGATATTCCATCCTCAGAAGACGAGCCAGCAATTGAAGAATTAGAAATTTTAAAAAATAAAATGCAGTTAGTGTCTGAAAAAGATCATTCGGCCCGTGATATTTGGGCAAAAACTTACAGTTTACGGAGAAAGGAAATTATGAATAATAAAACTCAACTAGTTCAAATTTTGAATGACTGGCCGTACTTTAAATGTGCTATTAGTGATACATTTGTGAGTATAGTTCAATTAAAATATATTATTGTTATATACAAATATACTTGTATATTTAAATTAAATATCACATCATAAATATTTATTACAATTTATTTATTCTATTGATATTTTAAACGAATCAGGCAATTATATTTTAATTGAAATATAAAACAACATTTTATATTTCAATTATCTGTTAAAACTATTATCAATTTTTTTTAAATATTTTCTTCAAAAAATTGGAAAATAACAACTAAATTTAACTAACTTTTAAATATTTTCTACAAAAAAAATTAAATAATTCAAGTATTAATTTACAATATAAATTCAAAGTAGATAATAAATTAAATGTATTTGTTTTAAACTATCAATAACTGTATTTATCCTTTAATTTCAAAATGTTATAAAATTCTGATAATTTATTTCAATTTTTATTAAATTATATTTTAACTATCCACGCGAGTGTTATTCGATTCGATTTTAATTAATCAAAAATCAGTCTATAAATTTAATATTGTAAACTAATTGTTTGTGATTTTAGATAGAATATGATTTTGGCGTTGAGTATAAAAAATCCCAACTATCCTTATTTCAAAAATGGGACAAATTAATACATGATCTTCGACCTATATTTTTGGAAAAACTGAAAGATAAACATTATAAACAATTATATAATGATATTATTCTACAAAAATACGACAGAGGTAAATCTAAACTTTGTTAAATATATACATAAATCAACATTGTATTGAAACTTTATATTACATTTTTTCAGAAACTGCAAATTGTATACAAATAGCTGCATTGAATTGTATTTTACGCCCAACTTTACGTAATCAGCATAAACGAGCCAGCATCAAGGATGCTGTTAATAGCATGATTACTCACCTGTATGCTATAAACGATCTAGAACGTTTAAAAATACAAAAACAGAATGAAGCTTCTTCAAGTATGTCAACTATTCAACCATTTATTCTAGTAGTAGGACCCTCCCCTACCTGCATTAAGGAGTTTTATGTAATTCTAGATAAAGTTACACTAAAATTAAATTCGTTTATATCAGCACTTGATATATGCTTTAAGAGCTTTCAAGTTTTTAACTTAACTTATCCTAGAGAATTTGAAATCGTCTGGCAATGGATTCAAAATTATATTTACGAAATAAAAGCAAAGAGTGATATAAAAAGTTCTGCTTTAGCAGAGTTTTATTTAATATTAAAAAATAATGAACAAAATGATCTGTTATGAATGTAAAAAAGATTTTGAAGCATTGCCAGATTTAATAGCGCACTACAGGATAATTCATAATTATAACGCAAATAGTATATATAAATGTACTTTTCATAAATGTACACAACATTTTACAAATAGTAGTAGTTTTAGCAAACACGTTAAAAATCATATAATAAAAAATGATAAGTTTAATGAAAATGAAATAAACTTTTGCAATGGTTTTTCTAAATCTAATAATGGTATATTAGTAGGCTTAAAAACACCATTGCAAAATAATTTGAAAAAACAAAACACTGAAATTAAACTAACGAATGAATCTGTAACTCAACAAAATATGGAAAATGAGTCTTTGCCAGTTAGTGTATCCTCTGGTATTAATATCGAAAACATAAAAGCTAATATAAATAACAAATGTTGCAAATTTTTAATAGACTTACATGATAAAAATAATTTAACTAGAAAAGATGTCATAGCCATACAAAATAGTGTATCGAATATTACTCTGTCTATTACTAATAGTATAAAAGAAGTAATTCTAAACGATTTATCTACACAACACTTCCATTATCTTGAGAATCTACTGAATTATAGTTCTCAACCATTTAAAGATATTAATACAGAATATAAATTAGTAGAACATTTAAAAGTGAAACAACTTTTTTGTAAGCCGATTGTTTTTAATATAAATAATGAAATAACAGAAGTTATAGTAAATTATAGAGCAACTCTAGATGAAGCAAATGTTAATGCATGTATAATGGCTATAGAATTTCAAATTAAAAAATTTTTTGAATTACCTAATGTACTTGAAGCTACTCTTAAGAACACTTCAGATTTATTAAAAAGTACTACCATTACCCATTTCGTTAATGGAATATTTTTTAAAAAATTAGTTAGTGATAATCCAAATAAAATATTAATCCCTGTATTTCTTTTCGCCGATGACTTCGAAGTCAATAATCCTTTAGGTAGTCATTGTGGTGTGGACGCTGTCTGTGGTGTTTATTACACCTTCCCCACAATTCCTCAACATTTATTATCCAATTTACATTTCATTTTCATCGCTGCCTATTTTAAGTCCAAAGAAAAAAAATTGTACGGCAATGATTTCTACTTTCGAAAATTGACTGAAGTTTTTAAAAGACTCGAATTAAATGGTATTAACATAGAGGTCAACAATAACAGTAAAACTATTTATCCTGTTGTATGTCGATTGATAGGTGACAATCTAGGCCTAAATGATATTTTGGGTTTTGTAACCAGTTTTAATAGTAAATTTTATTGTAGATTTTGTAAAACGGAAAAAAGCGATCTTTGTTGTGATGTCAAAGAACGAGAAGAGAATCTAAGAACAAAGCAAAATTATGAAACTGATCTTAATATTAACAATGTTGCTGTTACAGGAGTTCTTAAAGATTGTTCCTTGAATGATTTAGAAAATTTTCATGTAACTACTAACTATTCAGTCGATGTTGTTCATGATTTATTCGAAGGTATATGTAAATACGATGTACGTGAGATTTTGTTACATTTTATAGAAGTCAAAAAATATTTTACAATTGATATTTTTAATTACCGTAAACAAATGTTTGATTATGGAGAAATGGAAATCGGAAATTTATCACCTCCAATTAATATGAAAAAATTATCTAATCAAAATTCTTCTTTAAAGCTTTCAGCCAGTGAAATGCAAAATTTGATACATTTTTTACCATTAATTATTGGGGACTTAATTCCACCTAGCGACACAGTTTGGAAATTTTTTATCATGTTATTAAAAATAATAGACATTTTAATGAAATCAAAATTTGATGAAAATACGTTAATAAATCTTCAAAAACTAATAGAAGAGCATAATCGGCAATATCAACATTTATTTAACCAAAATTTAAAACCAAAATTCCATTTTCTTCTCCATTATCCTAGAATTATAAGACATAGTGGTCCTGTGAAATATTTGTGGACCTACCGTTTTGAATCAAAGCACCGCGAAGCTAAAATATATGCAAGGAACATATCTTCTCGAATTAACATCACATATTCACTCAGTGTTAAATCTTCATTAAAATTTTCTAAATTTCTCTTAGACAATGAATTTGGTTTTCCAAAAAATTTGAATTTTGATAAATTATTTCAAATAGATATTACTCAATTGGATTTTTTTAAAAAGATTACTAACATTTGTAACATTGCATTAGATTTGAATAATTGCAATGTAGTTAATTTATTAAACTATAAAGGAACGTTATATAAAAATGGGTATATTTTAGCGATAGAACAACAATCATTAAACTTTTATAAAATTGAAGCAATTATATTAGATATTTTAGATGATAGTTTTTATGTCATTGGTAAAAAATTAAATAAAATTAAGTTTTTGGAACACTATCAATCGTATCGTGTCAAAGATGAATTAGATTCATTTGAAGTTCATCATATTAATAGTTTTAGTGGACCACCAATGCATTTATATAATTTTTTTGGTCTTCAGTTAATTAGAATGAAATATTTTTAACTTTTATAAAAATGTATAAACTATTATACTAATTATTTTAACTTTTCCTCTAAGAATTATTAGTTTATAAGTATATTATTTAAAAAAAACTAAAAATTATATATTTGAATGAATTATAAAGTGTAACACATCAAATCAACAATGAAGTACAAACTTAATAAAACTTAAAATAAACTATTTTTCATCTTTTATTTCTTCGACTTTTTACTAATTAAATAAAAAAACATTCAAACAATCCTGCAACATTTTAAAATGTTAATTACAATTAACACAATTCTTGGCGCCACAACATTCTGCAGCCAGTAATAGTTTTTGTTTGAATTTAACAATATTACAGATATTGTAACATTTGCATGTATGTTTGTTTTCAACATTTCTAATAACATATTTAAATGTTAATATAACAATACTAATGTTAATAAATTAATATCCTGGAAATGTCATACCAACCTTTTTTTTGTTACTTTAATTTTTTTTAACAGTGGCAATGTCAGGGAAATATCATTTTTAATGTTGGATGAATTTTGTAAACCAAAAATGCTGATTTACGTACAAATTATCAACGTTTTTTCTTTCGGTGTAAGATTCTTATATGTATTCATATTTCATAGCTACTTCAACGGGTTGATTGGAATAGATTTAATGAATCAAATAAACGCCGATATCAGCTTAACTAAATCTTTGTTTATAACTCCCACAACAAACATTCCTAGTAATTATAAATTCAACCTCGTATCTAAACAATACACAATCCAAAAGGAAGATCAAGATCTAACATTTACTAATGAAATAAAACACAATATAGAATTAACGGACGATAAGCCAATATTTACTTAAACATTCACTAGAAGACCAAGTGAATAAAATGTTAATTCAAGGTGTTATAAAACCCTCCTATTCACCTTGGAGCTCTCCTATATGGATTGTGCAAAAAAAACCAGACGCGTCTGGTAAAATAAAATGGAGAATGGTTATTGACTATAGTAAGTTAAACGAAAAAACTATCGATGGTAAATACCCTATTCCAAACATTACGGACATTTTAGATAAACTCGGAAAATGCCAGTACTTTACAACTCTAGATCTAGCTTCTGGATTTCACCATATAGAAGTGAATTCCAAAGAAAGAGCTAAGACCGCATTTAGTGTTGAATTCGGACATTATGAATTTATTCGAATGCCGTTTGGGTTGAAAACGCCCTTTGAACGTTTCAGCGGGTAATGGATAACGTATTAGGTCCATTACAAGGCACGGTATGCTTGTGTTACATGGATGATATCTTTATATTTTCCACGTCACTTCAACAACATATCGAAAGTTTAGAAGACTTATTTGAAAAATTGAAAAAAGCAAACCTCAAAGTGCAACTAGACAAATCTGAGTTCATGCACAGAGAAGTTGCATTTCTCGGGCACATTGTGACATCTCAAGGAGTCAAACCGAACCCCGATAAGATTAAAGCTATAAAGAAATTTCCTATACGCAGTACAGAGAAACAGATCAAAAGTTTCTTGGGATTATTGGGATACTATAGAAAATTCATCAGGAACTTTGCAACTTTAACTAAACCCATGACCAAATGCCTACGAAAGTCCGAAGTAATAAACGTCAAAGACCCTGAATACGTGCAATCTTTCGAAAAAGCAAAGGAAATATCTTTCGAAAAAGCAAAGGAAAAGAAATATCCAACGAACCCCTTTTGCAATACCCCGACTTTTCACAAAAGTTTATTCTGACGACTGATGCTTCTAACACCGCAATTGGAGCAGTATTGTCTCAGGGCATAGTTGGAAAGGATTTACCATTATGCTACGCCAGTAGACCTTAACGAAAACTGAACAAAACTATTCAACGATTGAAAAAGAACTCTTAGCCATTATATGGGCTACCAAATATTTTCGGCCCTACCTTTTTGGACGAAAATTTATGATCATCACTGATCACAAACCACTCACCTGGTTATTCTCATTAAAAGAACTCAATTCTAAACTCGTCCGATGGCGACTTAAACTCGAAGAATTCGATTACGAGATAGCCTATAAAAAAGGGACTCTAAACGCAAATGCCGATGCATTATCACGTATCGAAATCTATCAATCTGATGTATCATATTCTAGTGAAGACACTACTAACATTTTGTCAAACCCAGACAACCTAATTCCTGAAACCAGAAATAGTATCAATACATTCGGCAAATCATTTATCCTTCACGTTTGCGATAATATCAATCATCCTCTCGTAGAAAGACAAATATTGTTTGGAAATAAGTTAAGAATAACATTAAGACTACCACCCATAAAGAAAAACATCAAGAGAATTGAAGAAATTCTGCAGGAGTTATTCGGTAAGAAAAAACATTTAACATGTATTTTACCACCGATTAAATATTCAAAGAAGTGTTAAAAATCTACAACAACTTGGTAACTCGTAAACCTCGTAAAACAAATCCTAAATTAAACCTAGCTAGATCAAAAACCTTTCTAGTAGATATTATTGATCCCGACGAACAAAAAAGGAAAATAAAAGAAACTCACGAAATGAAAGAACACCGCGGAACTAATGAAAATTATGCTCAAATAAAAACTCAGTTTTATTTCCCATATCTGAAAGATATGAAAGATTATATCTGAAAGATTTGTGATCTTCTTTCCTATATCTGAAAGATTTGTGAAGCTAATTTAATTATTGTTGTTAGTGTATTTATAAATAAATAAATAAGATGAAAATAAGAAAAACTTCAACAATATGTAGCAAAATGTGGTATTTGTAAGTACTTAAAGTAACAGAAACTCCCAAGCGACCTCTATATATTATTCATACAGACATTTTTATGCTAAACAATGTAATCTTTTTGATAATAATATTCACAAAACATGCAACCGCATACAATCTAACTGAAAAAACAGGTAAATCAATCAAGAAAGCCCTAAAGATTTACATAGGAACACACCGAATACCAATCAAAATTGTTGCAGATAATGAACTCTGTGTACCTAAAACCGTACAAGAATTGACACAAAAATATAACATCATCCTTCACTCCACCACCCCATACAATTCTACAGGAAATTCACCCGTCGAAAGGAACCATGCAACTCTAAAGGAACTCTGTTCGATTATACAATTATTAAATCCCGACGAAGAAATTAAGAGAATCATGCAATCAGCTATTATTGCTTACAATAATTCAATTCATAGTTCAACCGGAATGACACCATTCCAATTACTAAATGGACATTACTATAAAAACACACCCGAGTTTGGTACAGAACTAGAGTATGCTCAAGAACATAGAAAGATCTTCGAACAAATATACGCTAACTTACATGAGCAAACTCAAGACAAAAAAGAAAAAGTAATAAGTAATCTAAACAAGAACATCTCTATACCAACTAATACCGTGGTATATGTAAAGAAACATAGAAGAGGAAAAATGAAACCTCAATTTAGAAAAGAAAAAGTAAACGAAAATATAAGAAACGCCGGTAATGT
The DNA here is from genome assembly GCA_963932295.1 of Tipula lateralis. Classification (NCBI taxonomy): domain Eukaryota; kingdom Metazoa; phylum Arthropoda; class Insecta; order Diptera; family Tipulidae; genus Tipula; species Tipula lateralis. The sequence continues at coordinate 276,722 of CAWVQQ010000001.1, forward strand.
ACACAAGAATAAGATTAAAAATATATTCCAAGTTCACGAGAATCATGGGCCAGCAGTTAGAAATAACACCACTCTTGGATAACAAAGGCTTAATCCCAATGCACCAGGGACCAGTACACCTTAATAACTCACATCGGAAAATGATACAAATAATACCATTAGAACTAATTTAGAAATCAATTTAAAAACCATTAACACAACAATACATAAAACTATAGGAAAACTGAGCGAATTCGTCAGCCTTATGGTTTATGACCAACAATTATACAGATTAGAGTACACTATAGAAAATTTAAACCAACATTTAGATAGATCTTCTAGATATAACTTTTTCTAAAAATAGAATAATCTCTAGACATTTGCTAAACGACAACGAAATGCAATATATGAAAGACATGTTGAATGAAAATAATATTTTAATTCCGCACGAATCAGCAATTTTGAACTACTAGAAATAAAAGGGTTAATCAATAAAAATAAACAATTAATATTTGTAATATACATTCCCAAATTTCAAAATACTATATTTCAACTCTATAAAATAATTCCCATACCCGTTAATAATTAATTTTTTTTTTTTTTTTGGTTTTTCCGTACCGTGTCAACAATCTGACTCCATCGGTTTCGATCACGAGCCACCAGCTCTTCAAACCGTTGCAAGCAGTTGGAAGATGCCAAAACGCTCTCTACGCCGTGGAGCCATCGTCGCCGACAGCGGCCTCTTCGCCTACCGAAAGACGGTTCTCCCTTAAAAGTTCGCTGTATCATTCGGTTCGGATCAGCACGCAGAACGTGTCCGAGCCAGCGTACTCGCTGTCCTTTGATTTCATGCACGATATCAGGAATTTGCATTAAATTCCTGATCTCGTGATTGAAAAGAACTCGGTAAGTGCCATCGACGTCGCGTTTTGGACCATATATCACAAGCATGATTCTTCTCTCGAATGTTAGAAGCCATCTTTCGTACTCATCCGTCAAGGTCCAACTCTCACATCTATACATGACAACGGGTCTGATCAACACTCTGTACAGCTTCAGCTTATCCGTATTTGCAAGATATTTTGATTTCAGCAGCGGACGTAGAGGATACAAAGCCCGATTGCCAGCAGCAAGGCGAACCGTGATATCCTCTCCCACACTATTATCGTGAGTAATGAGAGATCTAAGATACTTGAATCTCATTACTCCTTCAAACGTGTGGTTGCCACTACTGAAATCAATTGCGTCTTGGTCTCGAAAACCCGAGATTAGATATTTGGTTTTTGACTCGTTGATTTTGAGACCAACGGAAGCTGAACACTGTTCCAGTGGATCAAGTATCTCTTTCACTCCGTTGGCATTTAATCCAATCACACAGATATCATCTGCATAAGCAAGAAGTTGATTGGATTGTCGGAATAAGATGTTGTCCTGAGGTGTTGCACTTTTACGAAGGATGTATTCCAACATGAGATTAAAAATTATCGGGTACAGCGCATCTCCTTGTCGAACACTAGAAGTATTTGCAAAAATTCTCGATACCCTGTTCTCAACTTTGACACAGCATTTTGACTGCGTTATTGTCATTTTACACAGTTGTACGTATTTTGTTTGGTATACCTAAATATTCAAGCGCATACCATAGCCTCTCTCGATGAATCGAGTCATAGATTTGCTTGAAATCTAGGAATACCTGGTGTACATTGCGAGATGTTTCGTAGTACTTGGAAAGAATCATCCGTAGCGAAAAAACTTGATCAGTGACTGGCCGATTTGAACGGAAACCTCCTTTGTAGTCACCGACAATTTCCTCCGCCAGAGGAGTAATTATTTCCTAGATGATATATGACAGTAACTTGTATGCTGTGCAAAGGAGAGCTATACCGCGATAATTCTCGCATTTCAAGCGATCACCCTTCTTGTCGAAAATTGGGAACGGCCACTTTCCACCTTCAGGCATAACTTCATTTCGCCATACCAATCGAACAAGGTCGAAAAGACAGTTCCAGAAAGTTAGCCCTCCGAATATCAAGAGCTCTGAATTAATGCAATCAACTCCTGGTGAACGATTTTTCTTTGATTTCTGCTTGGCCATTGTGAATTCGTCATAGGATGGATCCTCAATCAACATTTCTGCGGTCTGTATTTGAGGGTATTCAAATACAGCTTGTGATACATGTGGAACATTAAGTAGATCAGAAAAATGTTCACGCAATGTATCGAGTACCGCATCGACGATAACACAGAGGTTTCCATCCTGGTCCCGAATAGCAGTTGACCGAGATCTTAAGGTATGGTGCAATTCGGTGATTCCTTTAAAGAAACCACGCGAATCGTGCTCATTGCTGAGTTGTTATACTCTTAAGACCTTAGCCTTCCACCATTCTCGCTTCTTCAGTCTACTAATTCTTTTAGCTGTCCTCCTAGCAAGAACTGCTTTGTTTTTCCTTGCCGATTGTAAACCGAGTGTGCGCTTCATTATAGGCTATATTTCGTTGCTCAACAGCAAGACGACACTCCTCATCAAACCAATCATTTTTGGGCTTACTTTTCACTATACCGAGAGTGTGCTGGGCAGCATCGACAACCGAGATTTTCAATACTTTCCAGACACTGTTCACATCATCAGATTGGTAATTGGATTGCATAATGATATTGCTGACAAGATCTTGATATTTTTGTTACGTTTCTTCATTTATCAGACCTTCACAGGAGAATCGCGTTGTATATTCTCCTGTCCTCCCTGACTTGTACGAAAATTTCCATCGTAGCTTTGCAGCAACCATAAAATGGTCACTGCCTACGAATTTGGTTGACAACCGATACGATCTCACGTCTTGGACAACCCGAGCCCGCCCTTTTGAAATCATCACATGGTCAATTTGGCTTCTGGATGTTTTACGTGGATGTATTCATATTTCTAAGTGGATGTTTTTATGGGGAAAGAATGTACTTGCTACTTTGAGATCATGAGCGATCGCAAAGTACATCACTCTTTCCCCATTCTTGGTTGCAGTTTCGTGTCGGGAGTACGGACCTTTATTGTAACATAAGTCGGTCTGATTTCTGCCAGCTCTAGCATTAAAATCTCCAATCACCAATTTGACATCGTGCTCCGGTATAGAACCCATCAGATTATCCAGATTATTGTAAAATGAGTCTTTATCCTGGGATTGGCTTACATCAGTGGGCGCATGTATACAAACAATTGACAGGTTGGCTAATCTCATGTGCAAGCGAAGCTTACACATTCGATTATCGACTGCTTGAAAGCCCAAGACAGCCTTTTTTACCTGTGGTCCGATGAGAAATCCAACCCCAAGATTTCTGAGGTCATCTCCACTGTGTAGCAACGTATAGCCTTGGGACACATGGTCTCCACTTTAGGCCATCGAGTTTCTTGGAGAGCTACGAGTTCCAGCCGATACTCTTTCCTGCATGTGATAAGGCCGTCCAACGCGCCAGGTTTTCTTAATGAACCGAGGGTTCGTTTTTTTTTGTTGTTTTGGCGGTATCCGACTTTTTTATTTTGGTTGACATTTTTAACATTTTTACTTTTTTACGGATGCGGGTCGTCAGCCCAGCGATCCAACCAGATTTAGTCGCCTCCTACGACAAGCTCTGGATACTGTGGTGGTATTTTATGGGCCTCATGTTTCGTTCGTAATATTTACGAAACACGAATGCCCCCAACCACAGGGCGTAGTCGATTACAACGCCATCTATTATGAATCGAACAAAATATTTCATTCAAATCATACGTACTTTTAGTCGTAGAATCTGTATCTGCAATCAAAAATATGGCTTCCTATCTTAGTTTAAAAATTACCCCCACCCCACCTACAAAGCGGAGGGTGGGGACTATTTTTTTGCACTAATGTATTTCCCTCGCGGTATGATTAAATTTTGATTATGGACATTTTTTCTGTAGAGTGGCTATTTTTCGAGATATTTGATCGTCTCAGTTTAAAAGAAACACCCGGTATATGGAACATACTATTGCCAAGAAGAAACACTTTTACCAATAAGTAATACTTGCGCACCAGCAATTATTAGCCTACAAGAAGCCACTTGCAACTACACCAAGGTTAATTCAGATGTCGTCATATCAAACATAGATGAAACCAATTTTTTCATATCACCTGGTGAGAGAATATTAGAGTTTATTTCAAGTATACGAGGAATACGAATAAAATCGTTTATTAGTTCAACTATACGAGGAATACGAATAAAATCAACCAACCATCGATCGTAAACGTTAACCTCTTGTTTAATCCAAATCAATGGCCAAATTCTTCAAGTACATGAAACAAAATCTTTTAGTAACATCCCTAAACAATTACCATGGAACGTAGTACACGCACACACAAACATCGAACACAATTGCAAACATCGAACAACTACACAATAAACACCATAAACACAATATTTTATAACTTCACAATATTGTTAGCCATACATCATTAACACTTACCATTATAATAATTATAATAATTATAATAAGACCAGGTCGCAGCTCTCATAGTGGCGTTAAAAGGCGGTGCGGCAGATATGTTGCAAATCATTCCAGAATCTGAACGCGGGGACTATGATCGAGTCATGCAGGCCTTGGAAAGAAAATATGGTGCTGATCACAAGCGTGAACTATACAGGATGGAGCTCAAAGGTCGTTATCAACGTATTGGTGAAACGCTTCAAGAGTTTGCTGCAGATATCGAGCGATTGGTACATCTAACACACTTTAATATGGCGCCCGAATACACGGAAAGAATTAAAATTGATGCGTTTACTGATGGTATTGGTGGCGTAGAAACCAGTCGAGCGGTAGTGTTAGCATCGAAAACCACATTTGAGGAGACCATCGCCTGAGCATTAACGATTGAGACTGTTAATAAGATGATAACACCAGATGTAAAAATACGACGAGTCGGATTAGAATCCGCAAATTATAACTCGAGGAATTACAACAAATCAGGAAATGATCGCCTACCAATAAAATTTCGGTCTGGAAAACGAAGAATTAGATGTTGGATATGTGACAAACCTGGTCATATTTCAAGGGATTGTTGGGAAGTTAAACGTAAGCGGGCGATGATACCATCATCATTGTGTTGGAGGAAAAGGGAAGATTGCAAGGGATCAGAAGAGAAGGAGCGTCCTGTAATATTGCCAACAATAAATGACAAGGTTGAGAAAGAAAGAAACTTAACTTCTTCAACAAAATCTAACATGGCAGCCATCCCCGTTCCACGGTTAACAAGAGGTGGTGATGGCTTAACATTAGATGGAGAAATCAACGGGAAAGTCTGTATGGTAACACTTGATACAGGAGCAATGCGGACAATTGTGCGGGCTGATTTAAAAGAAAATAAACTTGATTCAATTGGAGGATTAAAACTGCAAACAGCAACCGGCGAAAGTGCAGAGATCAAGGGAAAGAAAGAAGTGGTCATACGAATTGGTAACAGGGACTTCTGTCATGAAGTTTTGGTGGCTGATATTGAAGATGAGGTGATTTTGGGAGTGGACTTCATGAAGAAGAACAAATTTGTTTTGGACATAGGGCGTGCTACGTTAAACTGTGGAGATTTTAAGCTACAACTACAGTTAAATAACGGTGAGCCAATCGTACGGAGAATTATAGTGCGACATTCAACGGAAATTTGTGGTGAATTGGAAGATAAGATTACTACAGATACGATGGGAGTTGTGAAACCCAGTAAGGAAGAGCAGCCAGTCTCAGTACAAAGGATAAGACTATCAAGAATCAGAGTGAAACCTCGATATGAAATTCGAGGCTTGAGAAATAACAAAGAACAGTCAGCCTGGCTTCACAACTAACAACGGAAGAGAGGCTTATCACCAAATCTGCAACCTAGCTGGGAAGGACCATACAAGGTGATTACAAAAATCAGTGATGTAATCTACGGATTCAGAAGGGCATCCGAGGAAAACCAAAGGTTGTACATTTGGAAAGGTTGGCTCTCTATAGAGGAAGAGAATTGGATCCTGTTCGGGACGAAGGTTTGGGCGGAAGGTAGTGTTACGGACACGGGTGACATCTATGATTGAATAGAAGTACTAAGCTCGTATTTGGAAACCAGCATGAATCGCAGTATACAGGCGAAATAATAAATAAATGGAAAATTCTACTATGACCGAGAAGCGGGCAAAATGAGTATAAATACGCGAGTAGAAAGCATAGACATTCAGTCTGAATTTGGAAAGCGATAAATTAAAATTGGGAAAAAGGAATAAGAAGTGAAATAGTGAAATAGTAAAAGTAACAGTGTAAAAAAAGTACTGTGAAATTGAATTGTGGTGTTTGATAAATAAAGTTATAGTGAACAACAAGCAAGTGGTTTGAATTATTCACAATCCAGTCCAGTGATCGAACCGTGGAGTGGTTTGAATCCCTGCTAGGGTAAAACGTAACAATATATATATGTATATAAATATATATATATATATATATATATATATATATATATATATATATATATATATATATATATATGTGTGTATGTATGTATATGAGTTGAGTAAAAGGTATTTAAAATAATAAAACATATACATATATTCAATTTTCACTTTCGATTTTTTAAAACTAAAATAACATATTATGTATAATTAGTTTTAATTTGTTTGTTTATAAAAATAATTTCAATATAAAAAATATGCTTAAAGAAAAATAAAATAAAAATTATTTGAAAATGTAAAATTCGTTGCTCTACAAAACTGAAATTATTAAAATTAATTAATTTGTAACTTTGATATAAGTTAATTTAAAGCTGGAAATACTTCATCGTTATTTGTTCTGATTTTATACAAATACTGCTGAAAGATTACAACCAAACTTTTGCTTGGATATTTGATATTTGGAACATTAAAAAGTTTAAAAGCACAATCTAATGCATGGATGGATCTAAGCCAGAATGGATGGAAATGTGTACTTTATATAATTAAACGTACTACACTATATACGTATGTACATACTATATTATATTAATATGTACTTTACATTTAACGTAAAATTCATTAACTATAATTGAATTATAACCAATGATTATTAAATATTGTTGAATTTGTTCATTATATTCCAATTTAATTTTTTTTCTGGAATGCAATGTTGATATTGTGCTACAGCCTTTCCAATAATCATAAATGAATTTTGAGAATCCCGAATAGTCCACTTAATAACAGATTTTGATCCTTAATTTTTTTGTTGTTTTTTGTAGTCGGCTTTAAATAGGCAAGATAATGATAATGAAGTATAATGATGTATCTAGTGTCTGAAAAAAAAATAAACAAAAATAAGAAGTTAATATTATTTGCTTAAAGTTGGGTCAAAATACTTTTAAAACGTACTTGATGAAAAACTTTTCTGTTGTGTGAACTCCTTTTTTAATTTTCTAGATGAGGAATGTTTAAAATTATTGAAATTAAAGGTTCGATTAGGTTGTATTTCCTTACGATGGTTTTTAGGTTGTGAAAAAAGGCAATTCCTTAGTTTTGCAACTGGATTGTTGTATTTGTCCTACAACTATCATTTTGATTTGGCTCTAGGTCGACGTTGAATATTCTGAAAGAATCTGAGTTATTAAATACAAAAATTAGTTAACGATAACCTGTATTTAAAATAAATAATTATACCGATTTTTCTGGATTTATTTCTAGATTTGACGATTGATATTGTTTGATTTATCTATAATTAAATATTATAAACTTATAAAACATCAGATTAAATTATGTATACAATTTAATTTACTTTACATTCTTGCCACTTTTCGAAGCCCCAACGATTCTTTTCCAAATTAAACCTTAATTTCTTACGTTTCGAGAAAGAACAACGCTTCTTCATCAATTTCGTTTTCTGAACAATATTTTTAAATATTAGTTTAAATAACTTATCACAAATTATACAATCATATTTAAGACTACATACCTGTAAAAATACCAATTATATGTCCAGAGATGTTCCATTTCACCAATAAAGCTTTAACACTGTTAATTGAATTCATAACAATAACACTTAAATTTTATTTTATTCACAAAAGTAAAAACACGGTCGCGTATTAATAATCCAACTACTCATAACGAAATGACTACAATAAATTATTTTTTGCATTACAACTGAAATACGTTACTATTTAACTAAAATTATTTTATATTATTAATTTTAATAATTTTAAATAATGTTAGTTATATCAATTAATTTGAGAATTAATGTTAATAAATACAATTAATTTTCTTAAATATCAATATTTCATCGAAATTAATATTAATATATACGATTAATTATTACTATCCTTTCTTATATACAATTAATACTATTAATTTATTTTAAAAACGAGAAATAAAAATAATAACTTTAATTAAATTTAGTAAATTTAAATAATTTTAATAAATATACGGAGGCTTCACTTACTATGAATAATAAATGTAATGAATATAAATAGCTAAAAAATAGAAATTAGTTAATTGTATGTAATACATATGTAAAATATAACGTATTTTATATACTTTGATAATTAGTAAGGATTCAATGAACTCAATCATCACGTCATATGATAAAAAATTTTAAAATTTCTTTACTGGCAAGGAATTAATGATAACAATTCCAGTTAGGTTAATACGCTTTTATATATCATTTAAAATTCTCAAACTCATGAACTTTGATATTCTATCTAGGGTAAAAGTAAAAAGTTCTGTTAACTATATTATGTATTATTTTTCCGTTCGATGAACCAATGTAAATGTTTCTAACAGATGGAAACTTCAATTTTATGGTTATTCTTATACATAGTACAAAATTATCGTATAACTATATAACATGCATCAACTTCACGATTTACTATTTAATTTGATTTCATTAAAAAGTAAATTATTGAACTATTTTATTTTAAAATAATGCGCTATTTTTTTTTTTTTAATTTAATGGAAGGTAATGAAGTAGTAATGGATCATTAATCCTAAAAGGCTCATGTTATCCTAAAAACCGTATTATTTTTTTAAATTATAAATTGTTAATATGAAATATACTTTGAAACACCACGAACTATGTAAAACAATTCAATAGCAACCAAAATTCGTTTGAATGGATCAACTAATGTTGGAACCCCTGTTTATAAAATATAATAATTTCATTAGCTGGAGCTAATATAAATAAAAACACTAAGCTGGTACGTGTTATCTTAACGTGAATAGGGTAAAATAAAGTTAGAAGTTAAATAAAATTTAAATTTGAATTACTAATCTCTTTAAATATTCCAAAAAAAGCATCTACTACAGTGATAGTAAATGAAAAGATTAAAGAAGATGATCGATAATAAGGAGCTACGAGTAGGATAAGATAAAAGCAGTTATATCAAATTCAGGCTACTACATATTTAAGTACAGTTAAAATTATCTATTTACAGTTGTTATATTAAAATTATGATCATGATGTAAACGTTTCTTGATTTTATATAGTTTCAGGATTTTAATAAATTATTGGTCAAAAATAAAAGTAAATTGCTTTTAATTAACAATAAACTAAAATGTTCAACAAATAAATTCTTATAAAAAAAATGTTTGCTAAAATTTTTGCTAATGTGCTAAATAATATTAAATATTTTGAAATCTTATTATTTAATTTTTGCATTATAATTATTAATTTATAATAAACATAACACAATTTCATTAAATAAGAAAATATTAAAACATTAAATTTTTTTAATTATTATTTCGAAAAAAAATTTAAAATTTAAACGAATATTTCTAAATACAACTATAATTATTTTAAACTATAAATAATTTTTTGTTAAACTTAGTTCCTTTCAGGAATTTTAATTTAGTTAATCTATTATTAATTAAATAACAATTTGTTTTTTAAAGAATTACATGATATTGTATTAACAAGTAGTTGTTAATTCTTAACATGTTTATTAAAAAATATTAATAATATAAATGAATTTGGATTAAATATAATTAATTTTGAATAATATTTAAGAATTATGATTAAGAAAATTTAAAGAGGCTCATTCGTAAATATAACACAACGGATTTTTCTCAGTGTAGGATTTTAGTTTTAATCTAGTTTTAATTTTATTTAAAATACAGCAGAGCAGATAGGTGTTGCGGACTGGAGAATGCTGATTGGCGATTGCAGACTAGTAAATTAGAATTGTGATTGTCTGCTAATAGTAGTTTAGTACCGACTGTCATGGTGTCTGTAACCGGGTCGCTCTTTCCTAACTAATATATCTTCCTATCCTTAGCTATGTAAACGGCTGTAGGAATAGACCCGGTGTTATCCGGGAATCTAGCCTAGCGCTTGGTCCTACAGTCCTATCAATCAATCAATCAGAATATTAAAGTTATTGTTGATACTGAAATTATATAATCGTTAGTTTTATATTGTTCGTGATATGTTAATATTGAATCTATGGATTCCATGTTTTTGATCGTTTGATTTGCGAGACGTGGTAGATTTATAGAATCTTCCATTTTTGTTGTTACATTTACGCTGTCGAATGGTTGAATTATCAATATCTTGTTGAATGTTACTTTGTACTCATTACTATATTGTACGTTGTTAATTGTTACTGAACAGTTTTTGAAATGCAGCAGCTTCCTTCCCTGGATTGATCCATTTTGATTTTTGCAGATTGAATGGAAGTCTATTCCTTTGTTTGATGCTAAGTAGAGAAATTCATCTTCCAGGTAATCGATGTCATCCATTTCATTGTAAGGGTTTGTGGTACAATTTGCATTTTGGTTCAACAATATATTTGGCACACAGCTATTTATAACGCTGTATACTTGGTTGTTATAAAGTGTGTTTATTGCGTAGTTACCATTTTCTAGTTTAGTTATTGCGTTTTGTATTTGCAGATAATCATCGTGATCTACGTTTCCTGATATACCTTTTATTATTGTGCCTAACCGATTAAATAGTCCTCGCATTGTTCTAACGACTGGGTATATATATCTCAGATTATCTTGCTATTCTTTATAGTTGTTTCTAGTTATCTCTATTCTATATGTAGGAAGGGTTTTATTAATAATAATTTCTTCAATCATATTAATGTTACTGTTAATTGAATTCAAATTAGTTTTTAAGTCGTTTAATTCTATAATATGGATTAGTTTAACGTAATTTGTAATTATTCTGGCTTGCCTCAAATTCAACCCTAGGATACCCTTGTTACTATCGATGTTAAATATTTCGATGAATTGTTGGATGGACGCTGGTATTAACCTGTAATTTATTATTTTTTAATACGCTGTTTGTGAACAGTTCGTTTGTTAGTCATAACGTTGGTATCATTATCTTTAATAGTTTTGTGCTTTATGTATTTTGGTGCTAGTTTATCCCTAGTTGTCGTAAGCTCAAAAAGAGTTTGTTCTGGTTCAAATGTTTTTGGCTCTTCTCTATTCCTATTCAAGTTGTTAATTATTTTTTCCTTTTGTTTAAGGTTATGATCATGTACGCCCTGTCCTCCCCGGACAGACCGTCTCAATATTGAAACACACACGCACAATAAAATTACACCAACACAATATATTTTTATTTTTATTATTGAATTATTATTTATTAATTAATATTTTATAAATGTATTAATTATTAATTAATGTATTAATTATAAATAATGATTTTAAGTTTATTTATTTCTCCACGCACATGTCGATGTCACCCAAGAATAAAATGTAATGTAATGGCCGAAATATTATAGCTCGTCACTCAACCATGAGGGAGGACACGCGCGCCACGATCGAGAAATACTAACATCAAACTAAGATACTGCAGTTGCTAATTATGATAATGTAAATTAATAATGTGGTGCATTATACTTTGAATAGATGTCGGACACGAACAACAAAATATCTATTCAAAGGTAATAACAACTGACTGTACTAAATATGCTATCGAAACGAGAATATTCTACAGGAATATAGATGGTGCACCTGTCACTGTGAATATAATATTTACCTCGATTATACGATAGAACGTGACGTAATGAAATTCGGAATTAATGAAAAAGTTGCGTTAATAATTAAGAAGCGGTTTGAAATATTATTCAACAAATATGTTGAACCGCTACAGGACCCCCTTCGCAGATAGAGCCCGCGAATATCGAAATGTTATACAGAAAATCGAACTTTTTTATGTCGTGTCATAGCTGCTATCTGATCAGCTGAATTGTTAATGCCATATACCGGTTTCAATCTATCAATCGTAATGGATTGATGTTTACCTTTAATAGAGATAATGAATCTTTTACGTAACCGGTGTATAACTTTGTATGGTCCTTCATATGGAGTTTGCAGTCCTGTCTTAACTCGATCAACCCTAACAAAGACATAATCGCAATTTTCAAGCGATTTTGGTATAAAAATATCAGTTTGTTTTGAATGTCTCGTTGCAGTGGGGATGAGGTTTTGCATTGTCGTGCGTAGTTGGTCGACGACTGTGTCGGTTGTGGGCAATGACGGAAGAGGATTTTCGACGAAGAACTCACCGGGTAATTTAATAGTTTGGCCATAGACCATTTCCGCAGGTGAGCACTTCAGATCTTCTTTAACCGTGGCTCGAATTCCAAGTAAAACTAGTGGTAATTCGGCACTCCAATAGATAGTGTTGCCTCTGGCCTTAAGGGAAGCTTTAAGTTGGCGGTGAAATCGTTCAACCATACCATTAGCCTGTGGATGATAGGCTGTTGTCCGTATCCGATGGGAGCCAAGGAGTTTTGTTAACTCAGTGAATAATTTGGACTCGAACTGCGTTCCTTGATCAGTAGTAATTTCTAGAGGAACGCCAAATCGGGATATGTAATTGTGGACAAATGTAGTTGCTATAGTGGTTGCAGACATATCGGTCATGCAATATGCTTCGGGCCAGCGTGTGAATCTGTCGACACAGGTAAGTATATAAGTGTATCCATTTGATGGGGGTAATGGTCCCACAATATCTAAATGGATGTGTTCGAAACGACCTGGTGGAATTTCGAAGAGTCCATGAGGAGATTTTGTATGTCTCTGGACTTTAGATTTTTGGCAGGATAAACAGGCTTTTGTCCAATGATTGACATCCTTGTTTATGCTGGGCCAAAAGTAGCGAGCAGAAATCAATTTACGAGTCGCACGGATACCGGGATGTGAAATATTGTGTAAAGCAGTGAATATTGTTTTGCGTAATGGTTCTGCGATGTATGGGCGATTATTGCCCGTTGATGTTTCGCAGTATATCTCAAAGCCAGGTAATTTAAATAATTGTAATTTTACCGAAGAAGTGGCCAGACATTCGGAACCAGAAAGTAAATTCTGAAGTTCTAGGTCTGTTGTTTGCGCCTTTATAATAGTGTTATAGTCGAAATGTGGTTCGATTGTGGCTGAGTTAATGTTTGTTGTACTGGAATTATGATTCGTGATATTGTTATTCGTCGAGCGGGAAGATACGTCCGCGACTGTATTATGTGCCAGGCAGGAAGATGCATCCGCGGCTGTATTATGTGTATTGCGGGAAGATACGTCCGCGATTGTGTTATCGATGGTGCGGGAAAATGCATCCGCTACTACGTTGTCTTTACCATTCACATGCTGTATATCCGTGGTGAATTGACTTATGTAGTCCAAATGGCGTGATTGCCTTGGATTTCGTTCAGTTTGAGACTGAATTGCTCTGGTTAGGGGTTTGTGGTCGGTGTAAATAGTGAAATCTCGACCTTCAACAAAGTATCTAAAATGTTTAATGGATAGATAAATTGCTAATAATTCCCGATCGAATGCGGAGTATTTACGTTCGGCATTCGATAATTTTTTTGAGAAAAAGCCCAGTGGTTCCCAATTATTGTTGTGATACTGTTGCAGAACGGCACCTACTGCCGTATTCGATGCATCAGTTGTAATGCTATATTTAACTTCATTTTGCGGATGTACCAGCAAAGTAATATTAGCCAATTCATTCTTTAGTGTATTGAATGCATTGTCGCATTCTTCTGGCCAGTAAAAATTCTTTGGCGTTTTTGGCTTGGTCCGTAATAGTGCCAAGTGTGAATGAATTGGGGCGAGCATTTCTGCGAGCTTCGGAATAAAACGATGGTAATAATTGACCATGCCGATAAATTGCTCTATACGCCTAATAGTAGTGGGAGCTGGGAATTTCTTAATGGCATTAATTCGTTCTGACGAGGGCAGAATACCATTAGGAGTGATTTTGTGGCTGAGGAAGTCAAGAGTGTTGACGCCAAATACACATTTGGTGCTCTTGATTCTAATGTCAAACTCTGATAATCTTGTAAATAATAATTGTAAGTGGAGTTTGTGTTGTTCCTCATTAATAGATGCCACGAGTATGTCGTCAATATAGACGAATACGAAGTCCAAATGTCGAACGACTTCGTTTATGAATCTCTGAAACGTTTGTGCGGCATTTCGGAGTCCGAATGGCATGCGTGTGAATTCGAATAGTCCGAACGGTGTGGTGATTGCCGTCTTATGAACGTCTTCAGGTGCAACGGGAATTAAATTATAGGCTCTTATGATATCTATCTTGGAGAATATAGTGTTTCCATGTAAATTCATGGAGAAGTTTTGTATGTGTGGTATCGGATATCGATCTGGTATAGTGACCGCATTTAATCTACGATAATCTCCACAAGGTCTCCAATCATGATCTTTTTTCTGGACCATATGTAGCGGACAAGATACAGAAGATGCCGATGGTCGGCAAATTCCTAAATCGACCATATGCTGGAATTCCATTTTCGCAGCTTTATGGCGGATGGGATCTAGTCTTCGTGGTCGTGACACTGGTAAATGCCCTTCAGTGACAATATGATGTACCACGAAATGTTTGACAGGTAAATCGTAATTCGACTCCGCTATTAGGGAAGGAAACTTCTTTAGTAGCGTGCCGTAGCCGTTGTCGATAGAATAATATATCGGTGTGGGAGTATCAACCAACACCGTACTGGCATTTATTGAGAGCTGAGTGGCTGGATCAATAAGCCGTTTTCTTTTTAAGTCAACTAACAGACCAAATTTAATTAAAAAATCAGCGCCAATTATCGGACGGTTCACCGCAGCTAAGACAAAAGCATGCGTGAACTTTCGTTTTAATCCGATGTTCACCTGGAGTAATTTCGTTCCATAGGTGCTTATTTTAGTGCCATTGGCGGCTGCTAATACTAGATCATGGGATTTTTTATTTAAAAATATGGACGTAGAAAATCGTCCGACAGGGAGCACCGAAAGGTCAGCTCCTGTATCAATTAGAAAAGTAAGGTTGTTTGATGTATCGTGAATAAATAGTCGGCCGTAATTTAAGGTCGGTAATGATGCCGATTCGACCGGGGACTCTATGCGTTTTTTGGATCGGGTCCTGTGAAAGCTCTGTAACTACAGGGTTTTACGCACTTGTAAGCGTCCTTTTTATAAGTGAAGTGATAGAAACAGAGTCCATTTGTGTTGTTTTCTCGATAATTGATTTCGTTAGGTGTGCTTAGGCGAGGTCTTGGCTGATTCCGATTGCGTGTATATGTATGGGAACGCGAACGTGATCGCGATCGTGCACGCGAATTTCGGCGAGGCATATTTTGAACTTGGCGGCCTCTTGAACTCGATTGGGTCAGAGCTATGTTGCTGACCATTTGTTCTATACGTGTCAATCGAGCGTCAAGTGAGTCGGATGGCGCTGATCTTCGCACATCTACGACTCTCTCATTTCGTTGCCGACCTCTAGTCTGTCTATGAGCTGGTCCTGTTATTAGTGGATGATTCGGGTTTTCAACGGCGTGTAGTTGTGGCTGCTGCAACCTAATGCTTTCATGCATTCGATCGGCGATCTCGGCCAGTGTCTCTAATACTGCCGAGTCGGGTTGCGCAGCCAATGCGATTCTGATTAATTCTGGTAGGTTTCGGGTCCAAAGGGAGCGAATAATAGGGACACCAAAATTGTTGCCTGCCAACGACTGTATGTGGCGCAAGGCTTCGGACGGCTTACGGTCACCGAAATCCTGACCCCTAAGTAGTGCCTCCAGCTGCCGCTCATCCGACGGCGCGAGACGGGTCAACAGGATTGACTTTAGGTGCTCGTAGTGGTTATCCTGTGGTGGATCCCTTAGCACATCCGGTATGGTTGTTTGGAAGAGGTAGGCCGGGATTGCGGAAATGACCTGCAGGTACTTTTGTTTCGCGCTTGTAGTCTTCTGCAGGTCGAAGGTGATTTCTGCTAGCGATATCCATCCCCGGATGTCGTCCATCCACAGGGGTTGTAAAGGCAATGCTCTGGCCGACGCCACCTCCCCGAATTGTGTGTCCTCTTTCGTGTCCATGTTCTCGTTTTCGTTGGTCATATTCTTGTTCACTTCACTTGATGTTTTGTTACGTTATGTATGCGAAATTACTGAAGCCTTGATAAAATGTGTTCGCCGTCCGAAGGGTTGAAATACTCGCAAAAGTGTGAAATGCGTTAGTGACTTACGACCCTAATGTATTCGACCACGAGGTAGGGTATGCTTCGAACTATCGGATGAATATTTGTATAGTTTTATAGTAAATGAAAATTTTTTTTTTTTTTTTGTCGGCGGGGCGTATGGTTACCGTCTTTACTTCAAAAAATTTTTTTGGTTTTAATCTTTATTTGTAGTTTTAATAAAAACTTTTTTTCTTTTTTTAAATAGTTGTAAAATCGACGGTAACGGCGGGAGGACTTCGATTTGGTATAAGAGAATGAGTGGATGTTGAAGTCTGTGAATGTACGAGGGTGAACTTATTGTGTGCAGTGGAAAAATATTACATTTATTTTTAAATAGCAAGATTATATTGATTCTACGTTAAGTTATGATGAAAATTTGATTTTAATTAAAAAAAATTTTTTTTGAAATATTTAAAATTAAATTTTTTGTGTAAGAAAAATATGTAATCTATGTGCAACACAAAAAAAACTTACTGTTTGTCGCACCTCGTTTTTGTGCGTCTGGTTGTCTGCTGCTTGCTTATTATTCCGCTGGTTTCCCGCTGCTCTTGCCGTCGCGGTTGGGGTAGATCGCACAACCGATGTTCTTGTCCCGCGTTGTCCCGCGTTGTCCCTCGATGTCCCACGATGCACGGGGGCTATTGACACACGTGTTTCTGCCTATCTCTCGTTGTCCTTCGTTGAATGCGGCCTCGGATCCCTCGCACTATATGGTTTGATTTGTAAAACGTGCGGGCTCGGATTCCTCGCAATGTGTGGTTTGATGTGTGAATTTTGCGCCTCGGATCCCTCGCAATGTGTGGTTTGATGTGTGAGACTTGTGGCCTCGGATCCCTCGCAATTTGTGGTTTTTATTATGTGAAACTTGCGGCCTCGGATCCCTCGCAATGTGTGGTTTTTATTATGTGTGTGTTGTCCCTAAACATCACGTCGGGGTCACCACTGTACGCCCTGTCCTCCCCGGACAGACCGTCTCAATATTGAAACACACACGCACAATAAAATTACACCAACACAATATATTTTTATTTTTATTATTGAATTATTATTTATTAATTAATATTTTATAAATGTATTAATTATTAATTAATGTATTAATTATAAATAATGATTTTAAGTTTATTTATTTCTCCACGCACATGTCGATGTCACCCAAGAATAAAATGTAATGTAATGGCCGAAATATTATAGCTCGTCCGTCACTCAACCATGAGGGAGGACACGCGCGCCACGATCGAGAAATACTAACATCAAACTAAGATACTGCAGTTGCTAATTATGATAATGTAAATTAATAATGTGGTGCATTATACTTTGAATAGATGTCGGACACGAACAACAAAATATCTATTCAAAGGTAATAACAACTGACTGTACTAAATATGCTATCGAAACGAGAATATTCTACAGGAATATAGATGGTGCACCTGTCACTGTGAATATAATATTTACCTCGATTATACGATAGAACGTGACGTAATGAAATTCGGAATTAATGAAAAAGTTGCGTTAATAATTAAGAAGCGGTTTGAAATATTATTCAACAAATATGTTGAACCGCTACAATCACTTACTAAATTTTGAACAAGTTCATAATTTTTCCTAATATTTTCCAAAGTCTGATCTGTCTGTTAGTTTGAACTTTTTGGGATTGAATTCAGATGACTTAGATGTCCTCTATATAGTTCAAATGGGCTGAGGTTTGTGGATGTGTGTATTGAATTATTATTTGTTAAAATTGTTTCATCCATAAGTTCAGAAATTGATATCTTTTTATTTTTTGGAAATATGATTCTGGCAATTTCCGTTATTGTGGAGTGTAATCCTTCCACCGGACTATTTCCTGTGCTTGATTTAGCGGTAGTGAAGTGAAGCTTGATATCACACATGGATATGAAATTTTTAAATAATTCGGTTGTAAATTCGGATGCGTTATCCATGATAATTTGTTTTTGGGATACCGTGTTATGAAAAATAATTTTTAAATTTTGAAATTATGACTGCTGACTTCCGACTAGTGATTTCGTATGCAAGAGCGAATTTTGAGAATTTATCCAATATTGTTAAGAAATTTTTGCTACGCAAGGGAAATATATCACAATGAATTATATCCATTGGAGAGTTTGGTGTTGGTGTTAATTTATATTTAACTTTTACTAGATTCCGTTCATACTTGTTTAAACTACATGTTTCACATTGTTTAACGTAATTGGTTATTAGTTCTTTCATATTTGGAAATAATATGTTTTAGCTTAGCATAGTTCTCACCTATACCTCGATGGTTTTTATTATGACAATTGATGATATCTTGGGCTTGCTTAGTTCAATCACCTATGTCTTATCGTATTTTGGTTGTTCTTATGACTTTCAATCCTGAGTCGCTAAACTTTTCAGTAAAGACTTTTTGGAGTGTTTGGAATACGTCATCACTGCACATGATTGCTGCAAAGTTCTTTGAGTTTAAATATTTAGAGAGTATTTCTGTAATATCTTCCTCATTAAATTTATTTTTTCGTAAAATAAAACGTTTCTTCTTTAGGTGTTTTATAAAGAAGGTTTCTTTAAATTGGCCGTAGTTGGCGTCGACTTCCAAAACGAACTCAAGTCGTTGAACTCATTTAAAAATTGAATCAGTTTGTTGGATTGTTTTTAATAACCTATTTGACCCTGATAAACCGTCATTGTCAACTTCTTCTTAACGTACTCTTCTAAACGTAGTCACCATCGAACAATTTTAGAATTTGGTTCTTTACAGTTAAATAACCAAATTAAAGGTTTATGATCGGTTACAATCGTGAATTTTTGACCATAGCTGTGTTTTAATATTCGCACTATCCAGAGCTTGCTATCCGTAGCTAGGGAAATTTCTATTCAAACTTACTCTATTATCCGCCAGTGTCACTGTTAATCAAAAAATAAATACGTAAAAAAAACAAATTTTGACATTAAATCCAAAGAAATTTTTCGTTTTTAGGGATGAACATTAAATTACCCATATTTTTTGTAAATTTCCCATCAAATAATAGCTGCTCTGGATAGCGGCTCCGAATAGTGCTCTATACAAATAGGTGGAGCTAAATATTTATTTTTACAAATTTTGATATCTAATTGAATGAAATATTATAGTTTGCTGTTAAATAAATTGTGTTTACCTATAAATAGCTCATTAAATTGTATTTTAAATAGAGAAAAATGGTTTTTCCGCATCGCTATCCGGAGCCGCTATCCGGAGCCGCTATCCAGAGCAAATATTAAAACACGGCTCATATAAGTATGGGCGAAAATATTTGACCGACCATACTATACCTAGTAATTCTTTTTCGATTATGCAATAATTGCATTCAGTTTTTGATAGAGTTCTGGATGCATAGCAGATTGGAAGATCAGATCCTATTTGACCTTGTGACAGTATTGCCTCTAATGCTACTTTGCTCGCATCGGTGGTCAAGATAAAAGGTTTGCTAAAATCTGGATACTGCAATATTGGTTCTGATGTTAGCAGATTTTTGCAAGTTTCAACACAATTTTTGAATTCTTCATTCAGAATTATTTTTGTGTTGAGGTTTTTTTTTTAGCATGCTTGTTAATGGTTTAGTTATTTTCGCGAAGTCCTTAATAAACTTGCGATAATAGCCAATTAACCCTAAAAAAACTCTTGATTTCCTTTTGAGTTTTTGGAATTTTGAAATTAGTGATTGCTTCGATTTTTGATGGATTTGGCTTTACGCCATTTTGAGTTACTATATGTCCCAAAAATCCGATTTCCTTTCGAAGGAAGTGTGTTTTATCGATTTGGATTTTTAAATTAGCTTGTTGTAGTTTTTTAAATACATTCCTTAGATCGTTAATATGTTCTTGGAGACTAGTACTAAATACTATGATATCGTCCATGTAAGAGAGTATACGTGATTCCCTTGTAGTTCACCCAAAATATTGTCCATCACCGTTTGAAAGGTGCTGGGCGCATTTGTCAAGCCAAAGGGTATTCTAACAAACTCGTAATGCCCGCCTTCGATTGAAAATCCCGTTTTCTCTATATCTGATGATCTAATTTCAATTTGGTGGAAACCAGCGGCTAAATCTATAGTGGTGAAATATATAGATCTGCCCAATTTATCCAAGATGTTGTTTATGTTTGACAGAGGGTACTTGTCGTCTATAGTTTGCTTATTGAGCTGTCTATAGTAGATAACAAGACGCCATTGCTTATTTCCCTTTGAATCTGGTTTTTTCGGTACCATCCATATTGGACTGGACCAAGGACTATAAGATGGTCTTATGATACCTTGATTCAAAAGTTTTGCAATCTCTTTTTTTATTTCAGATTTTTGATTTTCCGGGTGTCTGTATTGTTTAACATACAGTAGCTTTACAATTTGCTGCTGTTCTTCCCTATTTAAGTGTTCTGTTTTTATAAAATCTTTAATGTTTATTTTAGTTGATTCATTGTTAGTGGGTGTTGAAAAAAGTTTATTTCGTGGTAGTTTAATGGTTCTACCTGTAGTGGTTTAAGTAAGAAGACTTCTTTCGGGGTAGTTGAGGAATTAATTATTTCTACCAAGGCCGTGAATGGTTCTATGGTTGTATAGATACCTTCCTGAATTTGAAGACCTGGTTGAAGATTTATTGGTGTAATATGAAATTCACCACACTTCAGATAAATTGGAATTTCTATTATTACCTTGGTTAATGGTTCAATGTAAAATGGTTTAATACAAGAAGTTAGTTTGTTATTTAGTTTTATATTTAAATTTGGGGTTTGCAATATATTTTCGTTTAGAATGACACTTGCTGCTAGGTCCATAAGTGTTTCATAACCTATTAGGCCATCGAATATATTATGGAATTTTAATATAAATATTTCAATTGGTTTATCGAATTCTTGGAATTTTAGGATTGCTTTTTGATTTACGGTGGTTGTATTAAATAATCTTTTGATTTTGATATTAGTTTGTATGATTTGATGGTTTTTAATATATTCACGGTTGATATATGATTTATTAGCCCCTGTATCAATAAGGAATTTCAAATGCTTATTATTTAAGGTTAAAATTATTAAAAGTAAGTTTGATGTTTGGTAATTGTTTATTTCTCCTAATTGTCCGAGGCATCTTGGTGAAAATCCTCGTCATTGATTATTTGCTCATCATCAGCTTGGCTTTCAATGTTGTAATGACCTTGTTTGTTTTGTTCCGTTTTAATTTCCTGCTTTACTGGATAGTTACTTATATTGTAATTATTCCGTGAAGGATAATTTTGTGTTCTGGATTGAAAATTACTCCGTGGAGGATAATTTTGAGATGATGACTGACAATTATTCCGTGAAGGATAATTTTGACATGATGACTGACAATTACTCCGAAAAGGATAATTTAGTGATGTGGATTGAAAATTATTGTTTTTAAATTTCCCACCATAAAAATTTTTCTTGGTTTGTTAAACCGGGTTTTTAATTTTTTGTATGTTTTCCTCTTGATTAACAAATTCTAGTGCCTCAGCCAGTGTTTCTGGGTTTCTGGCACGTAACCATTGCCCTAACGGTTCTTTCACTCCTCCCATAAAGATCATCAAACCCATTTGAGGTATAATTTTATTTTTGCATCAGCAATACACTTTTACAATTTTTATAATTTTAGCTGGTTCGACAGTAAACTAATTATTTGTGTTATTTTGCTGTACAAATGATTATGGTTTAAATTACATCTAACTAAATTATGCAGTTGAAATGTTAAGGTTGATTCGTCGCATTTATCGGCGAAATTCAAGATTAATGCCTGTTTTATTTCTTCCCAATTGCTATCATTTATGTTTTGGGTTAATAAAATATCGCTAGCTTTACCTATTATCTTATTCCTAATTCCTGATATAATAATTTTAAAATAATCGCTTTCCTCGATTTTGTACATAGTTTTAAAATATTATTTATGTTATTAATAAAACTATACACTTCGTTTTTGTTACCATCAAATAGTTTTATATCTTTTAAAACGTCTGGTAATTGCATCAAGCAACATTTTTCTATTTCATCCCAGTTTTTTCGTTCTATCTGAAATTCGCGACATAAATAATAATAAAAAGAAACATTATCATCCCATCCCAGTTTTGTTTCAATTTCATGTATTTTATTCTATTGAGCACCAATTGATAATAGAAGCAATGCGTATATATATACGGCCGTTTCCCATCGAAAAACATGGCCGATCCTATGTATGTGTAATGGGTTAGAAAGTGGTAAATACATCAACAATCGTATGAAAAAGCTGATTTTTTCCAAATTTTTGACTTTTAACTTCCTATAACTTGGTAGGCAGGCCCGATAACCAATTACTCACTTTCCAGAGTTTGGAAAATGATTATTTATCAACAATCCTGGATTAATAATTTTCATTTAAACCAATATTTTAGTTCATGATTTTGAAGATTTAAGAATCTAGATTTTTATATTTTCGATCGTGAATAACAAAATAAAACGAAATGAATTTGTAATATCGGGTTTAGATATTAGATTGTGCTCCGTTTCCCGTTTACAAGTGCTAATATGATTTTATTTTACATCCCGCTCGTTTTTTTTCATTATCCTTCGTTTCAATGTTTTTTTAGAAATAATGCAAACAGTTTTGTTCTTCGTTGTCTTTTAGTGCATTTCGCTTCATTTTTATTTTATTTTTGATTTTGTTTCCTTGTTTTAGTTTGCTACGAGCATTTGAGGCGAAAGCACGTGTTTGTTGTCAGTATGATTTGGTTTTTACGTAATATTTTTAGATTACATAAAATTTTATGCGTTTTAATTTTGTTTTAGACTTACAGAATTTTTATTTAGGATTATTAAAACAGTTTGAATTGTATGACTTAAATTATTTTCATTCTTTATAAAAATTATAAAATTGATATTTTGGTCA
This sequence comes from Tipula lateralis, assembly GCA_963932295.1. NCBI lineage: Eukaryota > Metazoa > Arthropoda > Insecta > Diptera > Tipulidae > Tipula > Tipula lateralis. The sequence goes on from CAWVQQ010000001.1 coordinate 300,059, forward strand.
ATTACGTTTGTTGTGCTTTGTTGTCTTTTAGTGCATTCGTTTCGTTTTTAATTTATTTTTGATTTTGTTGCTTTTTGTTTTAGTTTGCTACGAGCAGTTGCGACGGGAGGATGTATTTGTTTTATGATAAATTTTATGTTTTCGTAATTTATTTTCAATATACATAAAATTTTACTTGTTCGAATTTTTTTTTTAGGTATATAGATATTTGTCAATTTTATTGGGATGTTTATAATATCTATCTGAATTTTGACTAGGAAATAAATTAAACAAAACGTTAATTTTATTATTTCCAAAAATAATTAAATTGATGTTTCGTTTAATTTTTCGAAATAGAATTAACGAATTAACAATTATACAAATTTTGTCAACCGATATAGTCAGTTAAATTATGAATTGAATAATATAAAATTTATTTATATTTATATGTTTATTAAAATTTATATTTTCGCAAATATATTTTAAATTTGCCAAAAATTAAATATATTTTAGGTCAATTTTTTTCATACTGACAAGTAAACATACAATACAATACAATAACAGTAACAGACAATGTACCATCAAAAATATAAAGAAACAAAAAAATCAACGTAAACAAAACAAAAAAAATAATTTTCGTGACTTTGTATATTCTTTGTGTGCTAGAGTGTTTGCCTATACAAAATTCAAATGCAAAAGAGGAGTTACGTTATATAATCACTGTTTATACATTTTCTCGAATCACATTGAACCATTTTGATCATGTGATTATATTCGATAAACGAAATATTATCGAACTAACATATTAGCCGAAAATAAAAATAAAAATCAGGAAAATTTCTTATGAATGAAAAATTTGAGCATGTATCAATAAATGGGAAATTTATTGTACAGTAGTCTTGATAAATAATCATATTTAGATGCCTCATATACAAAAATTGATGTTAAGGCCTGTATTGTAAGATACAACAAAGCAAAGTCAAAAAATTGCGAGAAATCAACAGTTTACGAACGAATTGTACAAATTTTGTTGTTTTCTAACGATTTACTCATACTAACTCATAAAAGAGAATAATCGGCCTGATCTTAAGTGGTATTGTGATTTTATTTTACATCCCGCTCGTTTTTTGTTCACTTTCCTTCGTTTCAATATTTTTTAGAAATAATGCAAAAAGTTTTGTGCTTCGTCAATGCGTATATGTATACGGCCGTTTCCCATCGAAAAACATGGCCGATCCTATGTATGTGTAATGGGTTAGAAAGTGGTAAATACATCAACAATAGTATGAAAAAGCTGATTTTTTCGAAATTTTTGACTTTTAACTTCCTATAACTTGGTAGGCACGCCCGATAACCAAATACTCACTATCCAGAGTTTGGAAAATGATTATTTATCAACAATCCTGGATTAATAATTTTCATTTAAACCAATATTTTAGTTCATGATTTTGAAGATTTAAGAATCTAGATTTTTATATTTTCGATCGTGAATAACAAAATAAAACGAAATGAATTTGTAATATCGGGTTTAGATATTAGATTGTGCTCCGTTTCCCGTTTACAAGTGCTAATATGATTTTATTTTACATCCCGCTCGTTTTTTTTCATTATCCTTCGTTTCAATGTTTTTTTAGAAATAATGCAAACAGTTTTGTTCTTCGTTGTCTTTTAGTGCATTTCGCTTCATTTTTATTTTATTTTTGATTTTGTTTCCTTGTTTTAGTTTGCTACGAGCATTTGAGGCGAAAGCACGTGTTTGTTGTCAGTATGATTTGGTTTTTACGTAATATTTTTAGATTACATAAAATTTTATGCGTTTTAATTTTGTTTTAGACTTACAGAATTTTTATTTAGGATTATTAAAACAGTTTGAATTGTATGACTTAAATTATTTTCATTCTTTATAAAAATTATAAAATTGATATTTTGGTCAATTACGTTTGTTGTGCTTTGTTGTCTTTTAGTGCATTCGTTTCGTTTTTAATTTATTTTTGATTTTGTTGCTTTTTGTTTTAGTTTGCTACGAGCAGTTGCGACGGGAGGATGTATTTGTTTTATGATAAATTTTATGTTTTCGTAATTTATTTTCAATATACATAAAATTTTACTTGTTCGAATTTTTTTTTTAGGTATATAGATATTTGTCAATTTTATTGGGATGTTTATAATATCTATCTGAATTTTGACTAGGAAATAAATTAAACAAAACGTTAATTTTATTATTTCCAAAAATAATTAAATTGATGTTTCGTTTAATTTTTCGAAATAGAATTAACGAATTAACAATTATACAAATTTTGTCAACCGATATAGTCAGTTAAATTATGAATTGAATAATATAAAATTTATTTATATTTATATGTTTATTAAAATTTATATTTTCGCAAATATATTTTAAATTTGCCAAAAATTAAATATATTTTAGGTCAATTTTTTTCATACTGACAAGTAAACATACAATACAATACAATAACAGTAACAGACAATGTACCATCAATAATATAAAGAAACAAAAAAATCAACGTAAACAAAACAAAAAAAATAATTTTCGTGACTTTGTGTATTCTTTGTGTGCTAGAGTGTTTTCCTATACAAAATTCAAATGCAAAAGAGGAGTTACGTTATATAATCACTGTTTATACATTTTCTCGAATCACATTGAACCATTTTGATCATGTGATTATATTCGATAAACGAAATATTATCGAACTAACATATTAGCCGAAAATAAAAATAAAAATCAGGAAAATTTCTTATGAATGAAAAATTTGAGCATGTATCAATAAATGGGAAATTTATTGTACAGCAGTCTTGATAAATAATCATATTTAGATGCCTCATATACAAAAATTGATGTTAAGGCCTGTATTGTAAGATACAACAAAGCAAAGTCAAAAAAATGCGAGAAATCGACAGTATACGAACGAATTGTACAAATTTTGTTGTTTTCTAACCATTTACTCATACTAACTCTTAAAAGAGAATAATCGGCCTGATCTTTAGTGGTATTGATAGAAGTATAGAAAATTTAGACATTTCGCTACCTGGCTCCTGAGAACCTTTTGGGCCGGAAATGATTCTTGATGTATTGAGTTGGTCATGGTATGGACCAACTCTAGTAAATATAACAGAACCATCCGGTGGTTGGAATTGGCACAATCGAGCTGCGTTCAGAAACTTCTATATAAAAATCTATAATTTGAGACATTTCGGTACCTGGCTCCTGAGAACTTATGGGGCGGGAAATGATTCTTGATGTATTGAGTTGGCCGATAATGGTCTTCAAGTTCAAACAGTTTGAGTCGAAATTGTACTTGAACGAATAAAATTTGGGCCCAATTTGCTACGGGGGTTGGAGACCACCACTTATGCTCATTAGATGAAGAATTTAATGACCTATTTAATGTTGTATCCCAACCTGAGTCCTAATCTCTAACATTGGCCGATAATGGCCTTCAAACAGTTGGAGTCAAAATTGTACTTGAACGAATAAAATTTGGGGAGAATTTGCTACGGGAGTTGGAGACCACCACTTATGCTCATTAGATGAGGAATTTAATGGCCTATTTGATGAATAATCCCAACCTGAGTCCACATCTCTAGCATTGGCCGATAATGGCCTTCAAACAGTTGGAGTAAAATTGTACTTGAACGAATAAAATTTGGGGTCAATTTGCTACGGGGGTTGGAGACCACCACTTATGCTCATTGATGAGGAATTTAATGGCCTATTTGATGAATAATCCCAACCTGAGTCCAAATCTCTAACATTGGCCGATAATGGCCTTCAAACAGTTTAAGACGAAATTGTACTTGAACGAATAAAACTATAGAATTTTATATGGAAGATTCTGAACGCAGCTCGATTGTGCCAATTCCAACCACCGAATGGTTCTGTTATATTTACTAGAGTTGGTCCATACCATGACCAACTCAAAACATCAAGAATCATTTCCGGCCCAATAGGTTCTCAGGAGCCAGGTACCGAAATGTCTAAAATTTCTATACTTCTATTATCAATTGGTGCTCAATAGTATAAAATACATGAAATTGAAAAAAAAACTGGGATGGGATGATAATGTTTCTTTTTATTATTATTTATGTCGCGAATTTCAGATAGAACGAAAAAACTGAGATGAAATAGAAAAATTTGCCTGATGCAACTTTTTATTTTTTCTGGGATGAAATACTGGGATAACTTCACATGCTTCAATAATACAAATATTTGGAATTTTGTTGACATCCCTCTAAGTTGATCAGGCGTAAATATTAGATAATTCACTAGTTCCTCACTTTTAATTAAAGTTATATATGTTTTATATTACTGTCCGTCTCGGTTGTAAAACCGATGTTTGAATTTATTAAAATAAATATACAAAAAAAAACAAAAAAAGTGTAAACTTTTTTTGTTTTTTTTTTGTATATTTATTTTAATAAATTCAAACTTTTCTTTTCACTTTCTTGTTCACTTGATTCGGTAGTTTTACTTTTTCCAACTGCGCCAGTTATCGTACCGAGTTTAGGGAGACCAAATTTAATTACAACACACAAATGTACTAGTAACAATTTAGGTGTTTATTCTTTGAAAATATAATTAGAACTAACTAAACTAACGTTTAGGTAGTTTAGTTAGTTCTATTCTATTTACAACTTAAAATTTTAATGCTAATTATGAATTTTTATCTATTGGATTACAACTTTAAATTTGGATTACAGTTTTATGTTTTCATGCTAATTATGTGTTTTATTTAATGAGTACTGATGGATGTGGATCTGATAACCGGTGGGTCATTGATGTTACATAACTATATATATATATATATATATATATATATATATATATATATATATATATATATATATATATATATATATATATATATATATATATATATATATATATATATATATATATATATATATATATATATATATATATATATATATATATATATATATATATATATATATATATATATATACGCCCTGTGGTTGGGGGCAAACATGTTTCGTAAATATTTCGAACGAAACATGAGATCCATAGAATACCACCACAGTATCCAGAGCTTGTCGTAGGAGGCGACTAAATCTGGTTGGATCGCTGGGTTGACGACCCGCATCCGTAAAAACCAATTACAGTTAAAAATGTCAACAAAACCAACAAAATCTGATACCGCCTAAATAACAATGACCCCCCGCTTAAGTACCCGGATACGAGAATGAGGATCAGTACGTGGAACGTGCAGTCTCTAAGAAAACCTGGCGCGTTGGACGGCCTTATCAGATGTATGAAGGTGTATCGGCTGGAACTCGTAGCGCTCCAAGAAACTTGATGGCCTGAAAGTGGAGTCCATGTGTCCCAAGGCTATACGTTGCTACACAGTGGAGATGACCTCGGACTGTGTACATGCGCCCACTGATGTAAGCCAATCCCAAGATAAAGACTCATTTTACAATAATTTGGATAATCTGATGGGCTCTTTACCGGAGCACGATATCAGATTGGTGATTGGTGACTTTAATCCTAGAGTTGGCAGAAATCAGACCGACTTATGTAATAACATAGGTCCGTACTCCCGACACGAAACTGCGACCAAAAATGGGGAAAGAATGATGAACTTTGCGATCGCACATGATCTCAAAGTAGCAAGTACATTCTTTCCCCATAAAAACATCCATTTGGGAACATGGACACATCCACGGCTGCGATGGAAATTTTCGTACAAGTCAAGGAGGACAGGAGAATATAAAACGCGATTCTCCTGTGAAGGTCTGATAAATGAAGAAACGCAACGAAAATACCAAGATCTTGTCAGCAATAGCATTTTACGATCCAATTACCAATTTGATGATGTGAACAATATCTGGGAAGTATTGAAAACCTCGGTTGTCGATGCCGCCCAGCACACTTTCGGTATAATGAAAACTAAGCCCAAAAATGATTGGTTTGATAAGGAATGTCGTCTTGCTGTTGAGCAACGAAATATAGCCTATAATGAAGCGCACACTCGGTTTACAATCGCAAGGAAAAACAAAGCAGTTCTTGCTAGGAGAACAGCTAAAAGAATTTGTAGACTGAAGAAGTGAGAATGGTGGAAGGCTAAGGTCTTAAGAGTACAACAACTCAGCAATGAGCACAATTCGCGTGGTTTCTTTATAGGAATCACCGAATTGCACCATACCTTAAGATCTCGGTCAACTGCCATTCGGGACCAGGATGGAAACCTCTGTTTTAACGTCGATGCGGTACTCGATACATTACGTGAATATTTTTCTGATTTACTTAATGTTTTACATGTATCACAAGCTGTGTTTGAATACCCTCAAATACAGACCGCAGAGATGTTCATTGAGGATCCATCCTATGAGGAATTCACAATGTGCAGAAATTAAAGAAAAATCGTTCACCGGGAGTTGATTGCATTAATTCAGAGCTCTTGATATTCGGAGGGCTAACTTTGTGGAACTGTTTTTTCGACCTTATTCGATTAGTATTGCGAAATGAAGTTATGCCCGAAGAATGGAAAGTGGCTGCGCTATGCCCAACTTAAAGAAGGGTGATCGCTTGAAATTCGAGAATTATCGCGGTATAGCTCTCCTTTGCACAGCATACAAGTTACTGGCATACATTATCTTGGGAAGAATTACTCCTCTAGCGGAGGAAATTGTCGGTGACTACCAAGGAAGGAGGATTCCTTCCAAATCGGTCAGTCACTGATCAAGTTTTTTCGCTGCGGATGATTCTTTCCAAGTACTACGAAACATCTCGCGATGTACTCCAGTTATTCCTAGATTTCAAGCAAGCCTATGACTCGATCAATCGAGAGAGGCTATGGTATGCGCTTGAATATCTAAGAATACCGAAAAAATATGTACATCTGTGTAAAATGACAGTAACGTATTCACAATGTTGTGTCAAAGTTGAGAACAGGCTATCGAGAATTTTTGCAATTACTTCTGGTGTTCGACAAGGAGATGCGCTGTACCCGATACTTTTTAATATCATGTTGAAATACATTCTTCGTTAAACTGAAACACCTCTGGACAATATCTTATTCCGACAATCCAATCAACTTCTTGCATATGCAGATGATATCTGTGTGATTGGATTAAATGGCAACGGAGTGAAAGAGATGCTTGATCCACTGAAACAGTTTTCAGCTTCCGTTGGTCTCAAAATCAATGAGTTCAAAACAAAATATATGATCTCTGGTTTTCGAGACCAAGACGCAATTGATTTCAGTAGTGGTAACCACACGTTTGAAGGAGTAATGAGATTCAAGTATCTTGGATCTCTCATTACTCACGATAATAGTGTGGGAGAGGATATCACGGTTCGCCATGACGCTGGCAATCAGGCTTTATATCCTGTCCTTCCAATTCTGAAATCAAAATATCTTGCAAATACGGCTCAGCTGAAACTGTACAGAGTGTTGATCAGACCCGTTGTCATGTATGGATGTGAGAGTTGGATCTTGACGAGTGAAGAAGCCTTCGAGAGAAGAATCATGCGTGTGAGATATAGCCCAATACGCGACGTCGAAGGCACATACCGAGTTCTTTTCAACCACAGTTTGAAAAGCTGTCTCGTGAACGAAGCCGATGGAGTCAGATGGTTGACACGGTACGGGCCAATAATGGCTTGTAATAACCGGCGAAAAATAAATAAATAAATAAACATGCAGATGAAGTGTTTAATTATGTGGATGAATACTTTATGCCTCCGTGGTTGAAGTGGTTTATGGGCCGATCCATCTGTCACGTAAATCGGTGTAAGATATATGGTCTTAAAAGAGAACTATGAAGGAGCCGAAAGTGCTCCAATTTATCAATCTGCACGCAACTGACGTTGGATTTAATACATAGTTTGTGACTCATGTTGTTAGTTATATACATCTCATACCGTTTGCATATTTACTCAATATATTATGTAAGCAAATCCGTAAGCAAATAAACTACATACATTCAAAAATATTTTATTATCAACGTTAAACGACTGATAAAAAATCAAACTTAAAGGTGAGACATATCGCTCGCAAATTATGGAATCCAGTGCAGTCCATCCAATTTCATACTTCAATTATAGAATTTTATAGTTGCCTAAATTTAATCAATGTCATTGTATTTCTTATCTTATCTAACGTTTGGTTTATTCTCTATATAATTTTATAATCAATTGCTTTGTGGTGTTTGTATCGGACGGTTGGTTAAATTGAAACGAACCTCTATAAAGTGTATTTAAAATGCCTAAGCGTAAACGCGCCAAGTCGAATAGATTCAACGATGCTGTTGGTGGTTTGGTTCGTTGATTATTAAATAAACTATATATTAAAGCATAATAAACTTAAATAAGGACTAAAATAGTTGTCCATTTTGATTGTTTGTTATCTATAAGACAGATAACGATTATTAGAAATCAGCCATTTTGTAATGGAATCATATATTAGAACTATATAACTTAAGTTATTCTGTTCATCGGATATATACTCCAACTTATATATTATTATTCCTTTCAGCGACAAAAAGAAAAACATTGTGATATACCACATGCCCGGCCAGCACTATCAACCAAAACACCTACAAAACCTGAGGACAGTGATTTTATAAAAAAAAATTTTGCCTACGATACGACACAAGATATGAATTCATACGAATACAACATGGATCACAAGTATCGTGGCATCGCCATAATATTCAATCATTACAAATTCAACGAACCATCGTTAGAGCCACGTGTGGGTACCAACAAGGATGTCGATGCCCTTCTAGAAAATTTACCTCTTCTCGGATTCGAACGAGACAATATTATAGTTGAAAATGATTTGTCAAAAAAACAAATATTTGACTATAAAAATCAAATGAGGGCCTCAAAATCGGATATATTAAAGAATTGTGATTGCATTGCTATTTTTATACTGTCACACGGTTCGATTGGCAATAGAATATATGCACACGATTCAGACTACGATCTATATAAACTAGTTAATCAGTATACAGCAAGCAATTGTAAAGAATTGGCAGGAAAACCCAAACTATTCTTTGTAAATCCGTGCCGTGGCGGTAGTACGGATCCAGGCGTACAGCTGCGTCCACAACAACAATCTAGGGTATCTAACATCAATAGCGACAGTATCGACAATACAAGTGATCAACTAGTATATTCACATCCCATTCATGCTGATATATTGGTTAGTCTAAGTTCTCATCATAATCATAATTCGTTTCGGAATGATCACGGCTCATGGTACATACAAGATTTGTGTGAAACAATCAAACAATTCCATGAAGAAAATAAATTGGCGACATCTGATATAAATGATTTACTATTGTACACACATTTCAGGGTGTCGAAGCGAGTGGCATCATCGAATGATATTCAGATTAACAAGAAGAAACAGATACCCATTTTTAATAATGCTCTGTGTCGAAAACTTTATTTTAAACCAAAATCAAATTAATTATCTTAATTATCTGTTGTTACTGTATTGCTGATTCTTTATCACAATAAATAATAAACTAATTTTATTTCGAAGAGTTTTCTTTTCCAACATCTTATTTAAGGTGTGCAGTGAATATGAATATCAGTGAAGTATAAATAAACTCCTTGAATGGTTCTTCAGAATTAGGGCATCCACAACAAAATAATTATAGTAACCATAGGAGAAAAGCGGTTGTAGCTTAATGGTTAATAGAGTTTCTCATCACGACGCGGTTTCGAGTTCGATTCTCGCCGTTGATCAAAAATTAACATGCACCGGTTGATATACAAAGCTATTGTGTGTAAAAACATTCATTGTACTGACCACCTAATAATGTGCACCACCCATTAAAAATGGTTCGTAAGATCTCAGTTGAGACGTGGTAAGGACTGTTTACGGTCTCTAAGCCGTAGATAATAATAGAGGGGAAAAAAGCAAAGTACTTCAATCACGTATACTTACATCAAGCTCGACGAATTTATAAACTGATATTTTTGATGCCGCACACTATACTCAATAAAATTTCAACGATTCAAAGGTAGATACGGCATTGGAAGATTCTATACTCACATCATATATTAGCATTTCAAGATAGATAGATAACAATGAAGTTGGGAAACCTAGTATACTTATTACGTACAGTCACCAATTTGTTGATAGATGGGTATATTTTGAAATACGACGCATCCGAGGCACCTTATTGAAGTACATGAACATAGATGTATTCATCTCTCGAACTATAAAATACCTTACTTAACCTTTGCTCTACAATTGCCACTGAGGTAACCTGCACCATTGCTAAATTTTTGGTTGGTGGTCGGTCGGTTACATAGTACACTTTTTAACTTCCCGTAACTAAAGTGAAGTAAAGGCTCCCAATATTCATCATTTTTATGGCAATGTTAATGTACTTATCACTGTTGGTTTGACACACTCTTTGGAAGATCATTTTTCCCTGACTGAGCATTATAAGATGTCTAAAACTGCCATTTAAATACCTATACAATTAATGGATTAATATATCGAAACTGAAGATAACGGATAGGGAAAATGTAGGCGATATAGCGGTAGCTATCTCAGGGAAATATCTTAAAGGATTAAAGAAGTGATTGGAGTTAATCATTCAAAACAAAAGTGGTTCACTAAGAAACAAAAAGTTTCCACAGCTCCTCCAATAATTATAAATTGCACCGCAATTGGTTTTACTAACAAAATGAAAGATTAGTCTATAGTCCTGAATAATAAGTCTCACACGCCCTGATAATTTCACTTAATTGACATTTTTTAGAAACGAGTACTCACATACCGTTATCTTACTCCTCACTTAAAATTAAGCCTAAGTTCATTTTATACTGTTTACATAAATAAATTTGTTTAGGTCATTACCCGAAATCTTCGACAGTGTCACGTACAGTAACCTCTAAACTGTAGATTTGTATTTTAAAAATATTTGTATTCGTTTTAGCCCGATTACGATAAACTATAAATGGTGTACCATTTTCACCATCTAGGGATAAAATATTAGTATTGCCATCACCAAAAACAGTAGCCATGACACCGAAATTGATAGAACTCGAATACAATATGTATGAATCATAAAAATTGTGGTCTAGCCATAGTATTCAATCACTATGAATTTAATGATGAGTTTACCCAACCTCACTGGTACCGAAAAAGATATGGAGGTACTGCAAAACAAGTTACCACTTCTGGGATTTGCGCGTGGTCATATTATAGTTGAAAATAACTTGACAGAAACAGTAATGTGGAATTCCACGGAAAAAGTAATTCCATGGAAATAATAAATTACCCGTACCGAATAAAAAACAAATACGGTAAGGTACTCAATAAATGTGATTGCATAGCTATTTTTATACTGTCATACGGCCAAAAATGTAGGCTTTTTGCACGCAATAAAGATTAGTATTCGAGTTCAGAAGAGCTGTTGGTTCAATATGATCTCATAGTTTGCTGAAAGTCGACTTGCTGACTTAAAAATCGTTGTACCATTCGCTCCGAATCAGCACAGAGGACGTTTTAATGGAACCGTAACCAGTTTTAGACCTACCGAAATTAAATGTTACACCATTAACGCGAATTATCATTATTCAAGATGCTGAGACCGATTCAAAAGATTTTCCAATTGCACCCGCTGTTGGTGAGAGTCACAATGAAATTAAACCACAATTCAGCTCACCTCAACTCATTTCAAAATATATTTAAAAACTTAAAATCAATAACACCAATTTAAAATCTATTTGCATCTCACCAATTATCTCCGACATCAAACCTAAAAGTAGAGTAATTAATTAATTTCATTGTATTATACTTACCTTTTAAAATCTCTTAAACACAATTTCTTAAAACTTGTTCAATTTGACATCTGTTTATATAAAGTAATACTGTCAATTATGATTTCAGCTTTAGATAAATTAATTTGGAATAGATTTCAAGTATATGCAACCGGTTATTGGTTGCAAAATTAATATGTTTGCCATAATACCGGGAAATTTAAATTTCTTAAAGGCTTAAGCTGCTATAGTGAAAAAGCTTTGCAAATTGATTTACTATAAAGATGACAAATCAGTAATATTAAGAATATGCAAAATCAGCCATTCAATTCTAATCTGGCGAATAAAGAAGATTAAATTATCATAAAGTAAAGTAACAGTGTGTTAACAAATTATAAATATTCAAGTAAAGTTTGGCTTCTGAGTTTTAATTAATACTGATATAAGTTCGACTATAAGTTCAATACATCATTCACCGCATAGGGCTTGCAAATTTACCGACTTTTTCAATTACCGGTAATTCGGTAATTTATGTGGAAAAACCCGGTAAACCGGTAATTTACCGGTAATTTTGAGAAAATTTTACTTAGTTGATATTTTATTCAAACTAACTACTTATAAAATTTTGTGTTATAAAATTCATTCAGTTATTTTATTAAATCATTCTTTTATTTTATTAACTCATAACATTATAATATATAAAAAAAGTAAATCCGTAAATTAGAAAATAAAAATAACAACTTGATTTCAACTCTTGTTTTTGATTAAAATGCTGCCTTAAAAAACAAATTGTGCCTAACGTGTTATCATTTAAGCTCGACATCAACTTGGAGCAGATAATACCGGCTGCAAAAAACGCGCGCTCTGATTCGACACTTGTCGGTCGAACAGTCAACAATATTTTAACAACATTCTGTTCTTAGAAAAAGCCCATTTCCCTTTTAATAATATTCGCTAATCCTTTAGCTTAATGTATAAGAAGTTAGCCCGAAAAAACCTTTCATCCCGAAAAGTCTTTTTTTTCTTAGATATGTGTCTTTGCTAAAATATATATACATTTTCAATTCATCCCGAAATTTTTTGGATTTCTAAAGGGAGGAAAAAAATTATCCCGAAGAAAATGGTAAACCGTCTCTATGAGGTGTTCTTACAGTTACAGTACCACGTTTTATCATTTACCTTATAGAAAACTCATTATAAAAAATATACAAAAATTTATGTCATATCATTTCAAATAAATTTTAAAGAAGTCAAAACAGTTTTTCTCAATCAAAATATATGTAACATTAGCAAATTATTCACACTTTCAGCTCTGAAGCTTATGAAGAAATCACGGCGATCTATGATAAAAAATGACCATCCCGTAAAACAATTTTCTCATATATTCCAATGTAAAAATCATTATTTTATGAATTTTACTGAAGAGATCTGAGAGATGTCTCCCTCAAACGGCATATGGTTATGACTCACTTCATCGTTTAAAAACTTAATTCCAAAAGCTCATGAAGAAATCACGGCGATCTATGATAAAAAATGACCATCCCGTAAAACAATTTTCTCATATATTCGAATGTAAAAATCATTATTTTATGAATTTTACTGAAGGGATCTGGGAGATGTCTCCCTCAAACGGCATATGGTTATGACTCACTTCATCGTTTAAGAACTTAAATCCAAAAGCTCATGAAGAAATCACGGCGATCTATGATAAAAAATGACCATCCCGTAAAACAATTTTCTCATATATTCGAATGTAAAAATCATTATTTTATGAATTTTACTGAAGGGATCTGAGAGATGTCTCCCTCAAACGGCATATGGTTATGACTCATTTCATCGTTTAAAAACTTAATTCCAAAAGCTCATTTGGAAATCAGGGCGATCTATGATAAAAAATGACCATCCCGTAAAACAATTTTCTCATATATTCGAATGTAAAAATCATTATTTTATGAATTTTACTGAAGAGATCTAAGAGATGTCTCCCTCAAACGGCATATGGTTATGACTCACTTCATCGTTTAAGAACTTAAATCCAAAAGCTCATGAAGAAATCACGGCGATCTATGATAAAAAATGACCATCCCGTAAAACAATTTTCTCATATATTCGAATGTAAAAATCATTATTTTATGAATTTTACTGAAGGGATCTGAGAGATGTCTCCCTCAAACGGCATATGGTTATGACTCACTTCATCGTTTAAAAACTTAATTCCAAAAGCTCATTTAGAAATCACGGCGATCTATGATAAAAAATGACCATCCCGTAAAACAATTTTCTCATATATTCGAATGTAAAAATCATTATTTTATGAATTTTACTGAAGGGATCTGGGAGATGTCTCCCTCAAACGGCATATGGTTATGACTCACTTCATTGTTTAAGAATTTAATTCCAAAAGCTCATGAAGAAATCACGGCGATCTATGATAAAAAATGACCATCCCGTAAAACAATTTTCTCATATATTCGAATGTAAAAATCATTATTTTATGAATTTTACTGAAGGGATCTGAGAGATGTCTCCCTCAAACGGCATATGGTTGTGACTCACTTCATCGTTTAAGAACTTAATTCCAAAAGCTCATTTAGAAATCACGGCGATCTATGATAAAAAATGACCATCCCGTAAAACAATTTTCTCATATATTCGAATGTAAAAATCATTATTTTATGAATTTTACTTGGGTAATTATTAATTCTGAAAAATCAACTGTTGTACTTCGGATCGTCTTCGGTTATAGCCTAATGGTTAAGAGTGTTTCTCATCACGCCGCGGTCAATTTAAATGCTTCGGATGACATGAAAGCGATTGTGTGAAAAGCATTCGTGGGGATGACCACTTACAATGTGCACCAATATGCATACATGATTCGTAAGGCCTCACGGAAGGGCTGTTTACGGCCTTTAAGCTATAGATAGTATTTTAGATACTTGATTATCATTTAATTATGATTTTATTTTGATGAATATTATTTTTGATTATATTTATGTCTGGCGAACGTAAATTATCATATGAGGTTCAATTGAATGCATTTGTGGATTACGAATTGTAGCTACGTATGAAGTAAGGTCATCATATTTGTGCCACTTTTGATTGACAGTAATGTAGCTGATATAGTGCCCAGGAACATAACTAACAATAGAGACCAATTTGTATTCTTTTTCATTCAATTGTAAAGAATCTTGAATATCCGCCAGATTAGTTTTTTTTTGGTTTAGATATGCGCTTTCGGTGTAAATAGTTATTATATCATGATAAGTTAATATTGTGTTGGTCATTGTATTTGCACAAGTCGTGCATTTAAAATTTAAATAACTATCATCCAAACAATCATTTAAATGTGTAAAACCAAACTCTATTAGCTTAAGCATATCAACTAAAAGATACTTTCGAGTTTCAATGCACACTGTCAAGCATTCCGTGCATTCTAATTTCACAGTAAGGCTTAAGAAACTTTCGAGTAGTTTATTTGCAATATCTAATATGTTACAGGTACAATCTTTCTGTTCACCAAATATATCAATCAAGATTTAAATGATTGTTTGGATGATAGTTATTTAAATTTTAAATGCACGACTTGTGCAAATACAATGACCAACACAATATTAACTTATCATGATATAATAACTATTTACACCGAAAGCGCATATCTAAACCAAAAAAAAACTAATCTGGCGGATATTCAAGATTCTTTACAATTGAATGAAAAAGAATACAAATTGGTCTCTATTGTTAGTTATGTTCCTGGGCACTATATCAGCTACATTACTGTCAATCAAAAGTGGCACAAATATGATGACCTTACTTCATACGTAGCTACAATTCGTAATCCACAAATGCATTCAATTGAACCTCATATGATAATTTACGTTCGCCAGACATAAATATAATCAAAAATAATATTCATCAAAACAAAATCATAATTAAATGATAATCAAGTATCTAAAATACTATCTATAGCTTAAAGGCCGTAAACAGCCCTTCCGTGAGGCCTTACGAATCATGTATGCATATTGGTGCACATTGTAAGTGGTCATCCCCACGAATGCTTTTCACACAATCGCTTTCATGTCATCCGAAGCATTTAAATTGACCGCGGCGTGATGAGAAACACTCTTAACCATTAGGCTATAACCGAAGACGATCCGAAGTACAACAGTTGATTTTTCAGAATTAATAATTACCCAAGTAAAATTCATAAAATAATGATTTTTACATTCGAATATATGAGAAAATTGTTTTACGGGATGGTCATTTTTTATCATAGATCGCCGTGATTTCTAAATGAGCTTTTGGAATTAAGTTCTTAAACGATGAAGTGAGTCACAACCATATGCCGTTTGAGGGAGACATCTCTCAGATCCCTTCAGTAAAATTCATAAAATAATGATTTTTACATTCGAATATATGAGAAAATTGTTTTACGGGATGGTCATTTTTTATCATAGATCGCCGTGATTTCTAAATGAGCTTTTGGAATTAAGTTCTTAAACGATGAAGTGAGTCACAACCATATGCCGTTTGAGGGAGACATCTCTCAGATCCCTTCAGTAAAATTCATAAAATAATGATTTTTACATTCGAATATATGAGAAAATTGTTTTACGGGATGGTCATTTTTTATCATAGATCGCCGTGATTTCTTCATGAGCTTTTGGAATAAAGTTCTTAAACGATGAAGTGAGTCATAACCATATGCCGTTTGAGGGAGACATCTCCCAGATCCCTTCAGTAAAATTCATAAAATAATGATTTTTACATTCGAATATATGAGAAAATTGTTTTACGGGATGGTCATTTTTTATCATAGATCGCCGTGATTTCTTCATGAGCTTTTGGAATAAAGTTCTTAAACGATGAAGTGAGTCATAACCATATGCCGTTTGAGGGAGACATCTCCCAGATCCCTTCAGTAAAATTCATAAAATAATGATTTTTACATTCGAATATATGAGAAAATTGTTTTACGGGATGGTCATTTTTTATTATAGATCGCCGTGATTTCTAAATGAGCTTTTGGAATTAAGTTCTTAAACGATGAAGTGAGTCATAACCATATGCCGTTTGAGGGAGACATCTCTCAGATCCCTTCAGTAAAATTCATAAAATAATGATTTTTACATTCGAATATATGAGAAAATTGTTTTACGGGATGGTCATTTTTTATCATAGATCGCCGTGATTTCTTCATGAGCTTTTGGAATTAAATTCTTAAACGATGAAGTGAGTCATAACCATATGCCGTTTGAGGGAGACATCTCCCAGATCCCTTCAGTAAAATTCATAAAATAATGATTTTTACATTCGAATATATGAGAAAATTGTTTTACGGGATGGTCATTTTTTATCATAGATCGCCGTGATTTCTAAATGAGCTTTTGGAATTAAGTTTTTAAACGATGAAGTGAGTCATAACCATATGCCGTTTGAGGGAGACATCTCTCAGATCCCTTCAGTAAAATTCATAAAATAATGATTTTTACATTCGAATATATGAGAAAATTGTTTTACGGGATGGTCATTTTTTATCATAGATCGCCGTGATTTCTTCATGAGCTTTTGGAATTAAGTTCTTGAACGATGAAGTGAGTCATAACCATATGCCGTTTGAGGGAGACATCTCTCAGATCCCTTCAGTAAAATTCATAAAATAATGATTTTTACATTCGAATATATGAGAAAATTGTTTTACGGGATGGTCATTTTTTATCATAGATCGCCGTGATTTCTTCATGAGCTTTTGGAATAAAGTTCTTAAACGATGAAGTGAGTCATAACCATATGCCGTTTGAGGGAGACATCTCCCAGATCCCTTCAGTAAAATTCATAAAATAATGATTTTTACATTCGAATATATGAGAAAATTGTTTTACGGGATGGTCATTTTTTATTATAGATCGCCGTGATTTCTAAATGAGCTTTTGGAATTAAGTTCTTAAACGATGAAGTGAGTCATAACCATATGCCGTTTGAGGGAGACATCTCTCAGATCCCTTCAGTAAAATTCATAAAATAATGATTTTTACATTCGAATATATGAGAAAATTGTTTTACGGGATGGTCATTTTTTATCATAGATCGCCGTGATTTCTTCATGAGCTTTTGGAATTAAATTCTTAAACGATGAAGTGAGTCATAACCATATGCCGTTTGAGGGAGACATCTCCCAGATCCCTTCAGTAAAATTCATAAAATAATGATTTTTACATTCGAATATATGAGAAAATTGTTTTACGGGATGGTCATTTTTTATCATAGATCGCCGTGATTTCTAAATGAGCTTTTGGAATTAAGTTTTTAAACGATGAAGTGAGTCATAACCATATGCCGTTTGAGGGAGACATCTCTCAGATCCCTTCAGTAAAATTCATAAAATAATGATTTTTACATTCGAATATATGAGAAAATTGTTTTACGGGATGGTCATTTTTTATCATAGATCGCCGTGATTTCTTCATGAGCTTTTGGAATTAAGTTCTTGAACGATGAAGTGAGTCATAACCATATGCCGTTTGAGGGAGACATCTCTCAGATCCCTTCAGTAAAATTCATAAAATAATGATTTTTACATTCGAATATATGAGAAAATTGTTTTACGGGATGGTCATTTTTTATCATAGATCGCCGTGATTTCTTCATGAGCTTTTGGAATAAAGTTCTAAAACGATGAAGTGAGTCATAACCATATGCCGTTTGAGGGAGACATCTCCCAGATCCCTTCAGTAAAATTCATAAAATAATGATTTTTACATTCGAATATATGAGAAAATTGTTTTACGGGATGGTCATTTTTTATCATAGATCGCCCTGATTTCTTCATGAGCTTTTGGAATTAAGTTCTTGAACGATGAAGTGAGTCATAACCATATGCCGTTTGAGGGAGACATCTCTCAGATCCCTTCAGTAAAATTCATAAAATAATGATTTTTACATTCGAATATATGAGAAAATTGTTTTACGGGATGGTCATTTTTTATCATAGATCGCCGTGATTTCTTCATGAGCTTTTGGAATAAAGTTCTTAAACGATGAAGTGAGTCATAACCATATGCCGTTTGAGGGAGACATCTCCCAGATCCCTTCAGTAAAATTCATAAAATAATGATTTTTACATTCGAATATATGAGAAAATTGTTTTACGGGATGGTCATTTTTTATTATAGATCGCCGTGATTTCTAAATGAGCTTTTGGAATTAAGTTCTTAAACGATGAAGTGAGTCATAACCATATGCCGTTTGAGGGAGACATCTCTCAGATCTCTTCAGTAAAATTCATAAAATAATGATTTTTACATTGGAATATATGAGAAAATTGTTTTACGGGATGGTCATTTTTTATCATAGATCGCCGTGATTTCTTCATGAGCTTTTGGAATTAAGTTCTTAAACGATGAAGTGAGTCATAACCATATGCCGTTTGAGGGAGACATCTCTCAGATCCCTCCAGTAAAATTCATAAAATAATGATTTTTACATTGGAATATATGAGAAAATTGTTTTACGGGATGGTCATTTTTTATCATAGATCGCCGTGATTTCTAAATGAGCTTTTGGAATTAAGTTCTTAAACGATGAAATGAGTCATAACCATATGCCGTTTGAGGGAGACATCTCTTAGATCTCTTCAGTAAAATTCATAAAATAATGATTTTTACATTCGAATATATGAGAAAATTGTTTTACGGGATGGTCATTTTTTATCATAGATCGCCGTGATTTCTTCATGAGCTTTTGGAATTAAGTTTTTGAACGATGAAGTGAGTCATAACCATATGCCGTTTGAGGGAGACATCTCTCAGATCCCTTCAGTAAAATTCATAAAATAATGATTTTTACATTCGAATATATGAGAAAATTGTTTTACGGGATGGTCATTTTTTATCATAGATCGCCGTGATTTCTTCATGAGCTTTTGGAATTAAGTTCTTAAACGATGAAGTGAGTCATAACCATATGCCGTTTGAGGGAGACATCTCTCAGATCCCTTCAGTAAAATTCATAAAATAATGATTTTTACATTCGAATATATGAGAAAATTGTTTTACGGGATGGTCATTTTTTATTATAGATCGCCGCGATTTCTAAATGAGCTTTTGGAATTAAGTTCTTAAACAATGAAGTGAGTCATAACCATATGCCGTTTGAGGGAGACATCTCTCAGATCTCTTCAGTAAAATTCATAAAATAATGATTTTTACATTGGAATATATGAGAAAATTGTTTTACGGGATGGTCATTTTTTATCATAGATCGCCGTGATTTCTTCATGAGCTTTTGGAATTAAGTTCTTGAACAATGAAGTGAGTCATAACCATATGCCGTTTGAGGGAGACATCTCTCAGATCCCTCCAGTAAAATTCATAAAATAATGATTTTTACATTGGAATATATGAGAAAATTGTTTTACGGGATGGTCATTTTTTATCATAGATCGCCGTGATTTCTAAATGAGCTTTTGGAATTAAGTTCTTAAACGATGAAGTGAGTCATAACCATATGCCGTTTGAGGGAGACATCTCTCAGATCCCTTCAGTAAAATTCATAAAATAATAATTTTTACATTCGAATATATGAGAAAATTGTTTTACGGGATGGTCATTTTTTATCATAGATCGCCGTGATTTCTTCATGAGCTTTTGGAATTAAGTTTTTAAACGATGAAGTGAGTCATAACCATATGCCGTTTGAGGGAGACATCTCTCAGATCTCTTCAGTAAAATTCATAAAATAATGATTTTTACATTGGAATATATGAGAAAATTGTTTTACGGGATGGTCATTTTTTATCATAGATCGCCGTGATTTCTTCATAAGCTTCAGAGCTGAAAGTGTGAATAATTTGCTAATGTTACATATATTTTGATTGAGAAAAACTGTTTTGACTTCTTTAAAATTTATTTGAAATGATATGACATAAATTTTTGTATATTTTTTATAATGAGTTTTCTATAAGGTAAATGATAAAATTTGGTACTGTAACTGTAAGGACACCTCATAGAGACGGTTTAACATTTTCTTCGGGATAATTTTTTTTCTCCCCTTAGAAATCCAAAAAATTTCGGGATGGATTGAAAATGTATATATATTTTAGCAAAGACACATATCTTAGAAAAAAAAGACTTTTCGGGATGAAAGGTTTTTTCTGGCTAACTTCTTATACATTTTAGCTTAAGCTGATTTTCGCCGAGCACAAAATTTGTTTTATTTTTACGTAAGTGCGAGTAAGAGAAGTTTTTTTTTTATATTTTTCAATTTTTTTCGTTTTGTTCCGTACATACTACTTTATAAATAAAGTTGAATTTCATTGTTATAGCATAATTATTAATTTTAAATATTAAATTCAACTATTTACTTATAAAATAGTATTTATGGAACGGAACAAAACGATAAATATTGTAAAATATAAAGTTTAATTTTTTACCGAAAAAACCGGTAAAAATAATGAATTTACCGGTTTTTCGGTAATGAATTTTTTAGCAATTAACCGATTAACCGGTTAATCGGTTTTTCGGTAATGCAAGCCCTAATACCGCATTCATCTTTAATCACATTCATTTTTAATCACATTCATCTTTAACATTATCTCACATTCATCTTTAACATCATCTCATACGCTCATCTTTACCAATACAATATCCATCCATCCATTTTCAAAACGACTTGATCAACACCCGCATTCGCAGTACCAAAACTTTTGAAAAAAATTACCGTGAAAAAAGACGATGTTGGTAAATTAATCAAGCAATCTCCCTCGTTGTTGTGGCCAACACGAAAAAATGTTAGTTACATGATGTTGCTGTATCATTAGGCCATCCAATTAGTATGTCAGATGCTCGAATAGTTCACATCTGGTACATTACTTAAAGGCGGACTAATATGGATGTGCTACGATTTGTAATGTTCACTATGTGATGATTTGGTCAGTGAATTGGAACCGAACGCTGACCGATTTGAACTAGTAAAAGTTGATATTAGCCAACGAGAAAATGTTAATTTTTTACGACTTTATCGGTACGATATACCCGTAGTATTTTTCGACAGTGAGTTTTTGTGCATACATCGATTGAATTTAGATTGGTTTCTACGAGAATTGTACGACTTTGAAAATAAAATGAAATGATGATAAAGCAGATTGATGATTTTATTTCGTATCGGAAGAGTAAGATTATTTGCGAACGTGATCGATATATAATTCGAAACAGTTCTGTTGTCTCGTCATAAGCTAGATTTTTCAACAAATGTAAAATAGTAAATGATGAACACACTGTTGCGTCTAAAATTCTGTTCGGTAGTGCAGCAATGATAAGCAAAGAACTTCCGTTTTTTATTGACAAGATCAAGTCGGGAAAATCATTGACGGTTTACTCATTACTCAAAAATTGATGAAGAATTTAACGAAGACACCCGATCAAATAATTCAGAAAAAGTTCTGACAGGACAAATTATAAGGCAAGCAATACCAGTTAGCACAGACACTTTCATATCATACCGACTTCGGCAATAGTGTAGTCATTCTACTCATTTTGCGTCAATGGCACAAAAGTTTTTGCACGACAATGAAAATACTAGTCCAATATGAAACCTAAAATTGATAATGAGTACACAAATAGTAGACGATCTTTTAGTCGATGTGGCGAGATACTGCTATATTTATGGCATTAAGTAGTTCAATTCAATGTACAACTTTTCGCTCCCTTATCGATTCATAGCATACCTTTATTCCATTCTTCTTAATGCGGTGCATAACACAACAGGAGTTACACCAGTGACAATACTTTTCGGCAACAATTTAAATTCAAAACAATTCAAATTTGGAGCGGTTCCATCATCAGCTAAATGTGGACAAGCATATGTGGACAACTTGAAAGAAGAAATCAACAATATACACGAATTTGTCCGAAATCAAATTGTCAAGCGATCGAACAAAGGCTCAGTACGATGTACGAGTGAACAACAAAGGATTTAACTTAAGAAAGATTTATCGCAGAAATTACAACCAAGATGGGAGGGACCATACAGGTCATAACAATAAATTATGTGATCTATAGGATCCAAAGAGGAGTACGAGGAAACCTCAAGGTTTGTAACGAAACTGAATTCTTTTCATGGTAATTATTTATATTCGAGGCAATGTACTAATTTCATCTGGATTATTGTTTGCATCTTTGAATGATGGTGAATATGAAGATGAGTTTTATGGCCTTACTATGATGAGATGGTTTGAGTATACCGTATCATTGTATTTATCAGTAGTTCAATATACGTTCACTGATTTAAAACATCACTAGACAGTGCGTGAAATTGTACAAAGTGCCGTTCACATAAAAATATAAGACTAGACTAGTGATTTATCTTTTGCTGGTAATCAAGTTATAAGTGTTGCGTAAATAAGCCTGGTGCGTTCTTTGCCCAATAAGTGTTAATCTAAAACTAATAGTTTTCTTTTATATTAAAGTACTATCGTCGATGAGAATCTGTCCGTGGAAAGAGCATCTGATGATAACACCACGTGCGACCTAATGGGAAATTTTCTTAGACTTTCTTCAGCAAATCAGTGAAATGATATTACGGGAAACACTAATTGAATCGTGTTAGGTTTACCTAGAAGTTACACACTAATCGCACCTAACCTATGTATATATGTAAATTGAATTTATGTTAAGTTTGATATGATAAATTAATATCTCGAGTTAAGTGAAATATATTATATTGTTACGATTTCGCCGAGTGGTTATTCAAATAATTTATTCGGTTCGATCACTGCATTGTGAATATAAACTCGCAAACTTTAAATTTCAACTAAATTTATTTCCCACAAAAATTACACAAATAATTCACTAATATTTATTTTCACTATTATTTTACACAATAATTATCACCAATATTATTTCAACACTTCATTTTTGTCACATATTAACTATTTAAAATTTAAAATTGAACTGTTCTGTAACTCAAATGTCTACACCTATTTATACGAGGTAAATCTTGTAGAACATTCCATTACCGTTTGCATCTCTACACTTCTCGAATGTTCTTTTCGTCGTATTTGGTTCGTTCCGCCTATTTCATTATTTATTTTTATTTTGTTCGTATGTGTAAACATTTGGTTACAGGGTAACCCCTACTGCTATAATTTATAACTCTTTTTAGTTATCATTGGTGACATCTGTGATTCGTCACACTACCCTCCGCCCACACCTGTTCGTCCCGAACAGGATCCAGACCTCTTCCTCTATTGGTGTACAACCTTGGGTTTACCTCGTACTCCTCTTTGGATTCTATAGATCACATCATTTATTCTTGTTATGACCTTGTACGGTCCCTCCCATCCAGGTTGTATTTTCTGCGATAACCCTTTCTTACGTTGTGGGTTGTGAAGCCATACCAATTGACCCTCGTCAAATCCTTTATTGTTCGCTCGAACATCATATCGAGCCTTTGTTTTATCACTTGACAATTTGATTTTCTCTCTGACAAATCCGTGTATGTTGGTGATCTCCTCTTGCAAGTTGTCCACATATGCTTGTCCACATTTGGCTGATGATGGAACCGCTCCAAATTTGAGATCACCTGGCAGTCTTAAATTGTTGCCGAAAAGTATTTTCGCTGGTGTTACTACTGTTGTGTTATGCACCGCCGATCGATAGGCCATTAAGAACAATGGAATGCCATGATCCCAATTCCGCTGGTTTTTATCCACTGTTTTGGCTATAAACTCCTCCAATGTGGCATTGAAACGCTCCACCATGCCATCAGACTGTGGGTGGAAAGGTGTTGTCCGCGTTTTATTAATTCCCAGTAACTGGCACATCTCCTGGAAGACAACCGATTCAAAATTCCGCCCTTGATCGGAATGCAGTTCCATTGGTACCCCATAACGGCTTATCCAATTGTATACCACTGCATTGGCGATTGTGGTTGTTTCCTGATTTGGGATAGGATATACCTCTGGCCACTTACTGAAGTAGTCCATTACTACCAACACATATTTGTTGCCACTATCGCTGGTTGGAAATGGTCCTGCAACATCTATGGCAATCCTCTCAAATGGTGCTCCCACATTATATTGTTGCATCGCTCCACGGCTCTTCTTTGCCGGTCCTTTCACGGCCATACATTGGTCACACTTTTGACACCATTCAGCCACTGCCTGTCTACATCCTGCCCAGTAGAACCTTTCACGTGCTTTGGCTATCGTTTTGTTAATTCCTAGGTGGCCTCCGCTTGTTCCTCCGTGGTATTCCTCCAATATTTCCGCCATCCTGATCCTCGGTACTACCACCAACGATTGCTTTGTCTTGCCATCGGAGCTTTCCCATGTTCGCTTTAAGCAGCCGTCTTCCATGGTTAAAATATCCCATTGGGCCCAGTAAGCCTTGATAGTTGGGCCTTTATCCGCAATATCACTCCATGTGGGACGATGTTCTTCCTCCATGAATTTGATAATTACTGCCAAATCTGGATCCTCCCGTTGCTCTTTGGAGATAACATCGTTGGTCCATTCATCAGCTGGCAACACTTTCATTAGTCTGATATCGACGATGTTTTCCTTATATTCCGCCCGGTCGCAATGTTTACAATCCACTCTACATGGTCGTCTTGACAACGCATCCGCATTTCCATGAGCGCTTCCTTTCCTATGTTGGATTTCGTAAACAAAACTCCCCAATCGCTCACTCCACCTTGCTACTTGTCCTTCGGGATTTTTAAATGGAAGTAGCCATGTCAAGGCGCCATGATTCGTTCTTAATAGAAATGATTGGCCATAGAGGTATTTCCGGAAATGTTCCACACATTTCACTATGGCCAACAATTATCTTCTTGTTACACAGTAGTTCCGTTCTGGCTTCGATAAGATCTTTGAATAATATGCGATGACACGTTCCTGTCCATCGATTTCCTGTGACAACACTCCTCCCAAGCCATAATTGCTTGCATCCGTATCCAAAATAAAACGTCTATTCGGAACCGGATACGAAAGCAATGGTGCTGTGCATAATCGCTGCTTCAGTTCATTGAATGCTTCCTCGTGTTCATCACTCCATTGGAACGGCTTGTTCTTCTGTGTCAGCTCGTGTAAACTTCTTGCAATGTTGGCAAATCCTGGCACAAATCGTCGATAATATGTGCATAGTCCGATGAAACTCCTCAGTTCATGTAAATTATGCGGTCTTGGCCAATCCTTTACGGCGGAGATCTTGTCTTCATCTGTATGAATGCCGCTTGTTGTTATTTTGTGTCCCA
This sequence comes from Tipula lateralis, assembly GCA_963932295.1. NCBI lineage: Eukaryota > Metazoa > Arthropoda > Insecta > Diptera > Tipulidae > Tipula > Tipula lateralis. The sequence continues at coordinate 326,058 of CAWVQQ010000001.1, forward strand.
AATATTTGACTTCTTCCCGGAACAATACACATTTCTTCGGACTCAACTTCAATCCAGCTGCTCTGATTCTTTCGAATACTTCCTCCAGGTTTTGTAGATGTTCATTGAAGTCCTTGCCCATAACAATGATGTCGTCCAAATATACTAGGCATGTTTTCCAGTGGAGTCCTTTAAGTACACGTTCCATTAGCCGTTCGAAAGTCGCAGGGGCGTTACAAAGTCCAAATGGCATGACATTGAATTGCCATAATCCATTGCCCACACTGAACGCTGTCTTTTCCTTATCTTCGTCTGCGACCTCCACTTGCCAATAGCCGCTCTGCAAATGCAATGTTGAAAACATCCGTGCTCCTGCCAATGTATCCAGTGTGTCGTCGATCCTTGGTTATGGGTAACTATCATTCTTGGTAACTGTGTTGAGCTTCCGATAATCAACGCAGAATCTCATGCTTCCATCCTTCTTTTCCACCAATACTACTGGTGAACTCCATGGACTCGTTGACTGCTCAATTACTCCCGATGTTTGCATATCAGTTACCATCTTATCCACCTCTGCTTGCTTAGCAAATGGTAACCTTCTTGGCGCTTGTCGAATAGGTGTCGATGTTTCTGTGTCGATCCGGTGTTTAACCATATTTGTTCTGCCATTATCTTCCGGTGCACCACAGAAAATGGACATATATTTTTGAAGCAACTCCTTTGCTGCTTGTTTTTATTTTGGCGTTAATTGTTCCGTCCATTTCTGTGTTAGTTCCTCCGTTATTTTCCGTTGTCGTTGGTCGTTGGCCTTTACACACGGATTCACCTCCTCGCATTTTATAATGGTGGATACTTCCTCACCTCGACCGATGATAGTTCCCTTTTTGATTGTTTTTGTCACATCCGATAAATTAAGAGCCCGTATCGGAACTCTAAAGTCACAATCCGGTTTAACCAAAGCTTTTCCAATGATAATTTCTTTGGTTTGTATCTCGTCACTGTTGGCTTTCACAACCCACAATCCTTGTGTTCCAGGACCTCTATCCAATTTCCCCCAAACAACCGTTTCCGAGTGTGGTGGTAGCTTCGTCCGATGATCCAATGTTATCCTCCTTACAATTGGCTTCTTCCCGTTGTTCAGTTGCAAAGGCAGTTCGACATTACCGTAGCTCAATGTTCCCCGTCCGACATCCAATACGAATCCATTTCGCTTCATGAAGTACATTCCCAGGATGACCTCATCCACAATATCCGCAAGCAGAACTTCATGTTGAAAACTGTTGTTACCGATTCGTATTGTCACCTCCTTCTTTCCTTTAATGGCCGCACTGTCGCCTGTCGCCGTTTGTAACTTGAACCCATCCATTCTCCGAACTCCATTCGTGATAAAATCCGGCCGCACAATCGTTCTCGTTGCTCCAGTGTCCAATGTTATCAAACTAAATCGTCCCTCTACTTCGCCTCGCACCATCAAGCTATCACCACCTTTTACCAATCTGGAAATGGAGATGAAGGTTATGGAGCATTTGGTTGTGGGAGTCAGCTTTTGCTCCTCAAAGCTGACTCTTACTCGTTTAACACCTTTGTTGTTGTTTGGCGTTCCTCCTCGGCGGGTATTTTTCGTTCCTCCGGTGGCCTTCGGTACATCGGCGATGGTGTTCTCGCCCGTTTGCGCCTTATCTCACAGGATTCACTTGAGATGTGTCCTATTTTGTCACAAACCCAACATCTGATTTTACTAATTCCATCCTGGAATCTCGCTGTCCGCCAGTTATCTGCTGGTTTGATGTTATTGCCCTGTTTGTGACTGATTGCTGGTTCCACTTCAACACGACGTATCTTGACTGCTGGTTTGATGATGTTGTTTGCAGTCACGTTGGTTAGTGCACACGCGATGGTTTCCGCAAACGTTGCTTTCGGAGACAACACAACAGCACGTCTCGTATCCGGATCCCGTATTCCATCTGTGAAGTTGTCGATCTTGATACGCTCTGTGTATTCACCCGCCATGTTGTAGTGGGCTGAGGTGCACTAGTCGCTCTATATCAGCCGCATACTCCTGGAACGTCTCTCCAACCCGCTGACATCGTCCCTTCAACTCCATACGATGTAGCTCCCGTCGATGGTCACCTCCGTATTTGCGCTCCAGAGCCAACATGATTTTGCCGTAATCCTCTCGTTCGTATTCCGGCACGATTTGGAGGAGCTCCGCAGCACTGCCTTTTAGCGCAACAATTAATGTTGCGCTAAAAGACAGCTGCCACTCGATCCTCCTCACACCAACCATTCCTTGTGGCCGCCATTTCAAACTGGAGTTTGAAGATGTTGAATGGTGTCGTTCCGTCGAATGTTGGTGGCTTCAATTTCATTGAGCTGGTTGGTCGAGTAACTTGAGCACTGCCGTTGGTTTTGAGATCCATTAGCTCTTGTTCGATCTTCATGAATCGTTTGTCGGTCACCTCAAATTGCAGATCCATTTCGATTTTAATGGTGTCAACTTTTGTGTTAAATGTAACGGACAGCTCTCGAAACTTCTCGTTGACACATTTTTCTTGCTGCTCCAACCGTTCGATGATGCTCTCTTGTCCAGTTCTCATGCTTTCCTGATCGGCACGCATTTGTTTCTTTAAACTTTCTTGGCCGCTTGTAATATCGGTTTTCAGCCCACCGATCATCTGCTGCATTTGTAGTTGCGTCTGAACTTGCATTTGTTGCATAGCAGCCATTAGTTTCCCCATGTCGAAACCTCCAGAAGTTGTTGGAGTAGTTTCCTTAACGATGACATTCTGATCTTCCGCTCTGGTCGTTGTATCTGTGGTTACTTCCACCGCTTGCACCTCGGTTGAATCCGGTGCCCCAAAATTAAATTCATGTTGATCCGGGTCAACATGTTCATCCAACAAAGCAGCGCGGAGTCTGAGCTGCAACTCATTTCGGTTACCCGATGTTGTTAGATTACGCTGGTCCAATTCCTTCTTCAAATCTGCCACTTTTAAGTCCAATTATTTCATCTTGGATAATCACAATCCCACCGCTGTCACCAATTGTTACAATTTCGCCGAGTGGTTATTCTAATAATTTATCCGGTTCGATCACTGGATTGTGAATGTTATACTCGCAAAGATTAAATTTCAATTCAATTTATTTCCCACAAATATTACACAACTATTTCACAAATAATTCACTAATATTTATTTTCACTATTATTTTGCACAATATTTATCACTACTTTTATTTTAACACTTCACTTTTTATCACTTCCCGATATTAACACTTCGAAATTCAAAATTGAACTGTTTCGTAACTCAAATATCTACACCTATTTATACGACGCAAATACTTGTAGAACATTCCATTATTTTTCATCTCTACACTTCGCGAATGTTCTTACGGTCGTATTTTGTTCGCTCCGCCTATTTCATTATTTATTTTTATTCTGTTCGTATGTGTAAACATTTGGTTACAGGGTAATCTCTACTGCTATAATTTTCTTCTTAATTATCACAGGTGACATCTGTGATTCGTGACAATATGTATATATTCATTCAAGTTTATTTGATTTTTTTTTTTAATTTCACTTGTAGGTGACCACAGTACATTTTTTTTGTTTTGTTTTGTTTTATTAGTTACACAAAACTGAGTTTATGCACTTCTATTACTTTATATATATATGTTTATTTCATTTTTATTGTTCTTAGTGTTATTTATTTTAAACTTATACTTATAGTAACTTAAAAATTATTAAAGTTTATTTCTATAGTATAGTAAAAGTTATTTTCACAACAAAAAAATAATGGACTCTACCATTTATAATAGATTTTTGATTTTCTGTAAGCTCAGACATATTTTCTGTTCTCGCACCTCGTCACCTTGGCACCGACGCGTCGCTGGCTGCCTCCAGAGACGCTGCCACCTCTTCTGTAATTCCCTCAGCAGTTGTTGTCTGAGGCACTGGTGATCCCCTCATCATCAGTCTGAAGGTCTGCATCAAAGCATTTGGTATTCCAGTCCAATGGCTGCCTTCTTGCGATTCTTTATCGCCAACCGCTTCTGGAATTGGTGTTGATTTTCCAGATTATAGCTTGATGTTCGCTATTTGCGAACTCCTTATCTACCCTCCACTCGCAGCCCCCTTTTGCGAGAGCACTGCTAATTACTGACGTCGATGTTGCAGCTCGCGGCGCCTTTGCAAAAGGTGCTCGTAGTTCCCTCGTTTATGAGAATGAGGTTCAGTGCTGAGAAAGCCACTTGTAGGGCTTCGCCTCTTCTATCCGTCGCGCGGCTGCCCCAATCAATGTCCATTCGTCCAAGTCTCTGACTTCTATCTCCGACTCCGGGATCTTCATCTCCACTGTAGCTTCGTCCTTGAGAGTTTCCCTAATGGTTGCCCGGTAGGTCTCCATCTCCTTCTCTTCTGTTCTCGCAAATATGATCAGCAGGTTGCCTCCTGCCGTCCTCCTCATTCTTTCCACTTTTTGCCCGATGTCTTTCAGAGCAGGGTCTGTCTTCAGCTTCTGTATAATGGCGGCGTAGGTCGTCTCGTCCTGCGCCTTGTGGACCACTAATGAGTTCGGTGGAGGTGGTTTCCGTCGAACTTTTGCCGGTGCCTTCGTTTTCTTCTTCTCCTTTCTCCGGCTGACCAGCTGCCAGTGTTCTTCCTCAAGGACTGCATCAGCGGCTGTTCCTGTCGGCTTCTTCTGCTGCTCACTCTCCGGATCGGGAGTCGCTTGGGGAGGTATCTCCACCCGCTTGGTGTTGCTCCCACTGGTTTCCCCTCTCAAATTTGAATTCACGATTCTTGGGGGTGGTACTGGCACGGTGTTCGTGCGCCTCTGTGCTTGTTTGACCGCTCACAGTGGGTTATTATGAGGGGCCCGGCGTTTCACTTCTTGATGTTGGATCCATCCTGAACCCCTTGCACGTTGTCTGGTGTTCCACCAACCTGTGTCCAGCTTCTCTGTACGGGCGGACTGGTTTGCGTTTCGTTAGAAACGGTGTGTAGATCCACTCCGAGTCTATCATACACTGTTTGTATGCTAGCCAGCAGTCTTTTTATCTCCTTGTGGACATCGTTTTCGATTCAACGAAGTCCGCGAGCTTTCTTATTAGGCAGCCTTCGCTGCCACTCTTGTGTGGGTGGATTGGTGGTACCAACCCCGGGCCCAACTCTATTGGCTTCGGTGCTGAAATCACGAAACCCCTCGAACTGTTCTCCTGGTGTCCAACCACTATCATCTCACCAACAATTTGCTCCCCCCCCCCCTCAGAATCCATGAGGCGTGCACCGACCGCCGAGGCGTTCATTCGATCGTAATCGGTTGTGAGATAGGAACTCACCTTCACATATTTTTCCTGTCGCTGTCACACTGGCGTTTGGTTGATTGCCTTTCGCTTTGAGGTTCATTTGCTCCATTAAGGTTGGGTGGTGATGACCTCGCTCTTTTGCTGATGATGTCAGGTATTCCTTTAATTGGTGACCTCTGCATCATATTGCTCCTTCCAAAAGGACTTAATATTATTCCCTCACTTGCACAGACGCCTACGGCGGCTTTTCCGTTGTCAGTAAGCGTGCTATTCCTCATTGCAGCTACGCTTGCCTCGGCCATGACTGCGAGTAACGTGGGAGTCAATGGCACCTTCATTGGTGAATTGCGGTTGTTTGATCTCGACGGTGTTGAGCCCGCTTGTCCACTCAACAATTCCGTCGGTACTGGGTTTCTTTTCGTTATCTTTCATCATGTTTTTTTGATCGGGGTATCCTTCCCCAAGCATTTTATACCTACTGCCAGGTAGAAAAAGATTCGGCCGCCTCTAACATGAGGAACAGACGCTGTTTGAAGCCGCACCTCCTGGTGAACAGACGCTTCTGCATGTTTTGGTCCACAAAACAGACGCTGACCAAGGAGCCGCCCAATGTGGGTCCGTCGCGCTTGGTTTTCTTTTACTTTAAGTTATACTGCCCTGACTTTATTACGTGTTAAGTAAAATACACATAATGAAGTTATTGCACCAAACAAAATAAAAAAACATTGCACAACACAACAACAAAAAAGTAAATTGTGTACACGTAGATATTATTCACATTTGACAGATGTTTTTAATTTTTGAATAAGATCATATTTCTTCTTCAAGTCTTTTTCCTTTATCACTGTTTCACTATTTCACTAGTTATCACATGTTTACAACAACTTTAACCCATTATAATGTGTATCTTCTATTTTATTTTATTTATTTAATTTAGAGCAAATATTAACTAGCTCCAACAACTAGCTAGTCTGTGTCTGTGTCTGTGAATGTGAATGTGAATGGGAATGGGAATGTGAATGTGTCTGTGTCAGTGTCTGTGTCTGTTTCTGTTTCTGTGTCTGTGTCTGGAAGCCTTTGTTGGTATGAGGGGTTTTGGACACGAGAGAGATTTGTTGGGAGCTGGGCGATTCACCGGAGTGTCGGACGTTTGTATGAGTTTCGGTTTGTTGAATATCAGTTGAGATAGGTCTGCACTTTTGATTTTGATTTTTGTGTAGGTTGATGTCCCGTTATTGAGGGTATTTTAAGTGAGGTTTTAGTTTGTATGCTTACGGTTGGATTCTCGTGTTAGGGTTTGTTTACTACTAATAGATGTATGTTTGGTTGAATGTTGAGTTTGGATCTTGTTTGGTTTGCTTGGATGTGGTTCGCTCCGGGTGGTGTCGATTTCCTTTGGGGTGTTTCTCCTCTATACTTTCTGCATGTATGTGGCATCTCGGCCTAAGTTATTGCCTATGTGTCGTGAATACGTGCCTGTGCGTTATGCATGCGTTATTTCAATTTATTAAATTTCGTATTTGGATTTGATTTTTATTAAATGAGGTGAATGGAGCTTTTTGAAGTCAGTATCAACTGTTCTTTTCTTTGCATTTATGAACGGTGAAGGTCGGGGCAAATCTGCTACATTTGTAGTAGAGTAACATCCTTGATCACGAGCATTGTATACAATTACAATTACACTATATTGCAATAATATAAAAAAAATAATAATAATAATTTATAGGAAAGGTTTGGTTTTATTTATTTATGTAAGTGTATATGAATATAATTCCTTGAATGATTATAGTTGGAGAGGGTTTACAAGCAAAGTTTATTATATTTTAAAAAAGAAGTTGCATAATTACTCCAATTCAGAAGACTATAGTAATACTAAAAAGTGTAACGAATTTAGACCAATTAACATGATTTGTAATGAGGCTAAAATCTTAAAGAAGGCAGTTAGTATTCAACTGACCCAATATTTAGAACGAAATAATTTTATTTTTAAATATCAATCGGGATTTCGGCAACATCACAGTTGCGAATCTCTCATCCATTTAGTTATATCAGAGATTTTATTATATTAGAGATGTACAAAGCCTATGTAAATTTTTCTACTATGGCATTGTTGTTGTAAAATTATTGTAACCCTGGTAATGTATTGGTGTAAATTTTTATACTGCGAATAGTATACAAAAGAAACACACATACATATTTTAATTTCTATTTACCCTTTCCACGCAATATTTCGTTGCATCAAAAAAATATATTTTTAGTTGAACGAGAACATTCGTATGAGTAGTTTCGTATGCGTATGGATGAGTTATGCAAACAGTGCAATAACATTCGTTTGATTTCAGCACAAAATAATATATTTTATTTAAATTTTAGTTTCAAATAGCAAAAATATTGATAAATAAGAATAACAATTTATGTTATCAATTTTCTTAAACACATACATATGATTTAGCTAAAATATACATAACCATTTTAAAAATCCAGTACGTCCTGACAGATAATAACATGAGTCAAAAAATCATATACTGGCACAGATATATATATATATATAAATATATATATATATATATATATATATATATATATATATATATATATATATATATATATATATATATATATATATATATTTATATATAAGGTTGATGATATATTATTATTATTCAATAGTTCAATAAGACAACTTCATAGTCAACAACAATAAACATGGACACATCAAATTTCTTTTATAGGCAGAAGCCGATTAATTTCCTATTGACTAAACAATTACAAATACAAATATAAACATACATCTACAGTACACCGAAAATCAATCCAAACAGACCAAACCATACACATAATCCTCCCAACTACTCAGCACGAATGGCTGCGTTTAACTTCTTAAATAACAGATAATACAATGCCAATGAACAATCAAGAGTACACGGAAGAACTGAATACAATTAAACACATGAATATGCAAAATGGCTTCTAGAAAGACATGTAAAAAGAATCTTTGACGGTAGAAGCTTTGACATCAGATTCATGGAACACATAAAAGTGATTGGAAAAATTAAAAATTTACTCAAAATACGCACATTAAACTACGAGAAAACTCAGGTGTTACATAGAATATGAAAAGGGCCGCTAATAAACAGATTAGAATAATTGGAGATCTACAAAGAACGGCATACCTAAAGGCAGTTCTCTCTTTAAAGATCGCTGTATCATTCGTTTCGGATCAGCACGCAGAACGTGTCCGAGCCAGCGTACTCGCTGTCCTTTGATTTCATGCACGATATCAGGAATTTGCATTAAATTCCTGATCTCGTGATTGAATCGAACTCGGTTTGTGCCATCAACGTCGCGTTTTGGGCCATATATCACACGCATGATTCGTCTCTCGAATGTTAGAAGTGATCTTTCGTACTCATCCGTTAAGGTCCAACTCTCACATCCATACATGACAACGGGTCTGATCAACACTCTGTACAGTTTGAGCTTATCCGTATTTGCAAGATATTATGATTTCAGCAGTGGACGTAGAGGATCCAAAGCCCGATTGCCAGCGGCAAGCCGAACCTTGATAACCTTTCCCACACTATTATCGTGAGTAATGAGAGATCCAAGATACTTGAATCTCATTACTCCTTCAAACGTGTGGTTACCACTACTGAAATCAATTGCGTCTTGGTCTCGAAAACCAGAGATCATATATTTTGTTTTGAACTCATTGATTTTGAGACCAACGGAAGCTGAAAACTGTTTCAGTGGATCAAGTATCTCTTTCACTCCGTTGCCATTTAATCCAATCACACAGATATCATCTGCATACGCAAGAAGTTGATTGGATTGTCGGAATAAGATATTGTCCTGAGGTGTTTCAGTTTTTCGGAGAATGTATTCCAACATGAGATTAAAAAGTATCAGGTACAGCGCATCTCCTTGTCGAACACCAGAAGTAATGGCTAAAATTCTCGATAGCCTGTTCTCAACTTTGACACAGCATTGTGACTGCGTTACTGTCATTTTTCACAGATGTACATATTTTTTTGGTATTCCTAAATATTCAAGCGCATACCATAATCTCTCTCGATTGATCGAGTCATAGGCTTGCTTGAAATCTAGGAATACCTGGTGTACATCGCGAGATGTTTCATAGTACTTGGAAAGAATCATCCGTAGTGAAAAAACTTGATCAGTGACTAACCGATTTGGACGGAATCCTCCTTCCTTGGTAGTCACCGACAATTTCCTCCGCTAGAGGAGTAATTCTTCCCAAGATAATGTATGCCAGTAACTTGTATGCTGTGCAAAGGAGAGCTATACCGCGATAATTCTCGAATTTCAAGCGATCACCCTTCTTGAAAGTTGGGCATAGCGCAGCCACTTTCCATTCTTCGGGCATAACTTCATTTCGCCATACCAATCGAATAAGGTCGAAAAGACAGTTCTACAAAGTTAGCCCTCCGAATATCAAGAGCTCTGAATTAATGCAATCAACTCCTGGTGAACGATTTTTCTTTAATTTCTTCATGGCCATTGTGAATTCCTCATAGGATGGATCCTCAATGAACATCTCTGCGGTGCGTCTATTCAAACACAGCTTGTGATACATGTGGAACATTAAGTAGGTCAGAAAAATGTTCACGCCATGTATCGAGTACCGCATCAACGTTGACACAGAGGTTTCCATTCTGGTCCCGAATGGCAGTTGACCGAGATCTTAAGGTATGGTGCAATTCGGTGATTCCTTTAAAGAAACCACGCGAATTGTGCTCATTGCTGAGTTGTTGTACTCTTAAGACCTTAGCCTTCCACCATTCGCGCTTCTTCAGCCTTCAAATTCTTTTAGCTGTCCTCCTAACAAGAACTGCTATATTTTTCCTTGCGATTGTAAACCGAGTCTGCACTTCATTGTGGGCTATATTTCGTTGCAAGACCAATCATTTTTGGGCTTAGTTTTCATTATACCGAGAGTGTGCTGGGCAGCATCGACAACCGAGGTTTTCAATACTTCCCAGATACTGTTCACATCATCAGATTGGTAATTGGATCGTAAAATGCTATTGCTGACAAGATCTTGATATTTTCGTTGCGTTTCCTCATTTATCAGACCTTCACAGGAGAATCGGTGTATAGTCCCCTGTCCTCCTTGACTTGTATGAAAAATTCCATCGTAGCTTTGCAGTGACCATAAAATGGTCGTTCTGAGAATTTTCGCCATAGTCGTTTGTTTCTGTGACTAACATTCCTTTCCTGGGGGTCGATTCTGGTTCTGTGAAAAAATTTCGTGAAAAAATAATGTTCATTTTTTTTCACACACGTTTTTCATTTTATATTTCACAAAAGTAAATTATGCTATTTTCGTAAAAAAATTTCGAAAAAACTTGCTGAGTTACGCTGAATAAAACGTTTTCATTTTGGACTAGCTTGCTGAATACATTTTGACACTTTATTATTAATATACATCTGTCAAATATATTATTCTATTATCATTAATAATATTAATATTTAATTAATAATATAATGAGCTATTATGCTCACTTTATTATAGAGAGGAGCAGAAGAAATCGGCAAGGATGATTTGTTTAGTTTATTAGTTCTATTCGATTTAATGATTTTAAATTAATATTAAAAGTGTCTGTTATTTTATATTTTATTTCATAAAACTATTAAAAATATTTGCAAAAAAATATTTAGTTTTTGTTTTTCAATATTCAGTTTCTCTTCATTTTTATCATCTTGGCCAAATAGTTTTCTTCATTCATTTGTTTGGTCTGTCGCGTTTAGTTCTTCTGACTGATGACAGAGTAAAAGTTGGTGCCTGAGCATCCACTGGCTGCACGGTTAAGGTTATATCAGTTTCAATATCCACTGATGTCCCTGGAATTCGTGGAACCTCCTTAGCGATTCCCACTGATTCGCAAAAGTCAGTTGATGGCTAAAAGCTGCTTGATAGTCGAATCTATGGATATAATATCAATTATTGTAATAAATGAAGTTTTGATAGCATTAATTAATTACACAATGGATTGTTGTGGGTTAAGTTCTAGCAAATCAACGTCTCTATCAATGACTCATGGCATTATTTCTATCCCCTGCTCAAATTCGGTTAGTGGTTTTATGGCTTTTGACCTACTTTCACAGCTCTTGTTGGTTATGGTGTTTATCAGTGAGTATCTCTCTTTTGCGTACAATCTGAAATACAAAATTCATGGGCCAACCCATTTTCCATGTCAGTACTATAGGCTGGCATGGAGCTATGCAATGTGCAGATGGTTCTACATAGATCGGACTTATAGCCGTACGTCCTCGATTTGGTCGTAATGGCGTAAGTTAGAACGTAAAAAGCGAACTGCGAATGAGTTGGGAGTGCTTTTGAAGTTTTTTTTTAAATTTTATTTTATATAAATTAATTTTAAAATATATTTGGAAATCCATAAATTATAATTTTTTATCTAAATTGTACATTTTCTTGTTTAAAAAGAAGTAATTCAACAGAATTTTTGCATTTTCACAGCCAAAATAGTCGGTGAAAAAGTTTTTTTCATATGAAAACATTTTGACGTATTTTTTTTCATTTCCATAGAACGAGAATCGAAAATGAATATTTCTCACTGAATATACTTTTCACTTTACTTTTCACAGAACGAGAATCGACCCCCTGAAAGCCCTAAGTGTCGTGATGTAATTTGCATAATTTTTGCATATTTTTGGAATGTAAGTTTTAAGATGTCTATTTTGATTCTCTGATGAGCATGTTCCAGAATTATGGTAACATTATCGTAATGGATGGCTTAAACTATCATACCATATTAATTAAATTGTTTCAGATACCTGAGCCATAAGTTAATAAATTTTCTTTCAGAGTTTTGTACTTATGGTTTAATTAGGTTAGTTGTGCGGGGAGTTGAAATAAATAATAAAATTTAATTAATTAACAGATAATAAAATTAATTAGTTACTGATTCCTGAACGACTAACTAATAAATTTATTTTTGAATTTAAATGTTAATTAAGTTTCAATTTTATTCAAAATACAGCAGAGTAGATAGGTGTTGCAGACTGGAGAATGCTGATGGGCGATTGCAGATTAGTAGATTGTTGATTAGTAATTGTAATTGTCTTGTGATTGTCTGCTTACAGTAGTTTAGTAACGATTGCAGGTGTCTGTAACCGGGTCGTTCTCTCTTTACTAACATACCTTCCCATCCTTACCTATCGCTTTATGTAAACGGCTGTAGGAATAGGCCCAGCGTTATCCGGGAATCTTGCCTAGCGCTTGGTCCTACAGTCCTATCAATTAATCAATCAATCAACAGTGTGTTCACCATTAACTGTTTTACATTTGTTGAAAAATCTAGCATATGACGAGACAACCGAGCTGCTCGAACTACATATTACGTTTGCAATATAAAGTCGTAAAAATTTAATATTTTCTCGTTGGCTAATATCAACTTTTACAAGTTCAAATCGGTCAGCGTACGGTTCCAATTCACTGACCAAATCATCACATAGTGAACATGGATCGCGAGTATAAAGTTTTACGATGGGTTTTATAGCACTTTTATAAACCTTTATTATGTTTAGGTTATATAAATGTATCTTTGTTTTTTTATTTAATTTAATATCTATATTTTTTATTACAAGTTATTTATTTTCCTTGATGGTGTAATCCACCAAAATTTATTTATTTTATTTATAAGAGTTATTTTAAATGTTTTAATTTATTTATATATTATTTATTTTATTTTATTTATATTATATTAAAATTATTTATTGTTTATGTTAAAAATGTTTTATTTATTTATTTATATATTTATATTTCAACCCTAACAAAGACATAATCGCAATTATCGAGCGATTTGGGAACAAAAATATCTGTTTGTTTCGCCTGTCTGGTTGAAGTGGGGATGAGATTTTGCATGGTGGTGCGGAGTTGATTGACAACTGTGTCAGTTGGTGGCAAAGACGGAAGAGGATTTTCGACGAAGAACTCACCGGGTAACTTAATTGTTGGCCATAGACCATCTCCGCAGGTGAGCACTTCAGATCTACTTTAACCGTTGCTCGAATACCAAGTAAAACGAGTGGTAATTCGGAACTCCAATGGATTGTATTGCCTCTGGCCTTAAGAGAAGCTTTAAGTTGGCGGTGAAATCGTTCAACCATGCCATTAGCTTGAGGGTGATAGGCTGTTGTCCGTATCCGATGTGAGCCAAGGAGTTTCGTTAACTCAGTAAAAAGTTTAGACTCAAACTGCGTTCCTTGATTCGTAGTTATGTCAAGAGGAACGCCAAAACGTGATACATAATTTTGAACAAATGTGTTAGCTATAGTAGTTGCAGACATATCGTTCATGCAATAAGCTTCGGGCCAGCGAGTAAATCTATCGACACAGGTAAGTATATAAGTATATCCATTAGATGGTGGAAGAGGTCCAACAACGTCTAAATGGATGTGTTCGAATCGACCAGGTGGGATATCGAACTGTCCATGAGGTGATTTAGTATGCCTCTGGACTTTAGATTTTTGGCAGGCTAAACAGGCGCGTGCCCAATGGGTCACGTCCTTGTTAATACTAGGCCAAAAGTAGCGAGCAGTAATTCGGAACCACAAAATAAATTCTGAAGTTCTAGGTCTGCGGGGAATAACATCCACGACCATATTATCCGTTGTGCGGGAAAAAACCTCCGCAACCGTATCATCTACTGTGCGGGAAAAAGCATCCGCTACCACATTATCTTTACCGTGCACATGCTGAATGTCCGTGGTAAATTGACTAATATAATCCAAATGGCGTGCTTGTCTTGGATTACGTTCAGTTTTAGACTGAATTGCTCTTGTTAAAGGCTTATGGTCGGTGTAAACAGTGAAATCCCGACCCTCGACAAAGTATCTAAAATGTTTAATCGATAGATAAATTGCGAGTAATTCCCGATCGAATGCGGAGTATTTACGTTCGGCATTCCTTAATTTTTTAGAGAAAAATCCCAATGGTTCCCAATTATTATTATTAAACTGTTGCAGGACGGCGCCAACTGCCGTGCTCGATGCATCAGTAGTCACGCTGAATTTAGCATCGTTCAGTGGATGAACTAATAAAGTTATATAAACCAATTCACTTTTAAGCGAAATGAATGCGTTCTGACATTCTTCGGGCCAGGAAAAATTATTTGGCGTCTTGGGCTTCTTTAATAGAGCTGCCAAGTGTGAGTGAACTGGGGCAAGCAATTCAGCTAACTTCGGTATAAATCAGTGGTAATAATTAACCATCCCGATAAACTGCTGAATGCGCCTAATTGTTGTGGGTGCTGCGAATTCCTTAATGGCATTAATTCGTTCTGGCGAAGGCAGAATACCATTAGGAGTAATCTTGTGACTGAGGAAATCAAGAGTTGTAACTCCAAAAACACATTTTGTGCTATTGATTCGAACATCAAACTCTGCTAATCGTTTAAATAGCATTTCCAAATGGAGTTTTTGTTGCTCCTCGTTAAGTGAAGCTACAAGAATATCGTCAATATAGACGAATACGAAGTCTAAATCTCGTACGACTTCGTTAATAAAACGCTGAAACGTTTGTGCGGCGTTTCGAAGTCCGAAAGGCATTCGGGTAAATTCGAAAAGACCAAAAGGTGTGGTTATGGCCATCTTATAAACGTCTTCAGGAGCTACGAGAATAAGATGATAAGCTCTAACTAAATCGATTTTGGAGAAAATATTATTTCCATTTAAATTCATGGAAAAGTTTTGAATGTGGGGTATCGGATAGCAGTCTGGAATAGTAACCGTATTCAATCTACGATAATCACCACATGGTCTCCAATCGTTATCTTTCTTCTTGACCATATGTAACGGACAAGAGACTGGGGATGCCGATGGCCGGCAAATCCCTAAATCTACCATATGCTGAAATTCTAATTTGGCAGCTTTATGGCGTATCGGATCTAGTCTTCGCGGTCTTGATACTGGTAAATGCCCTTCAGTAACAATATGATGTACCACGGAATGACAAACTGGTGAATTATAATTTGGCTCCGCTGTTAGTGAAGGAAATTTCTTCAAAAGCGTGCCATAGCCATTGTCGATTGCGTAACAAATCGGTGTGGGGGTATTAACACGCACCGTAGTGGCATGTATTGACAGCTGAGTCGCTGGATCAATAAGCGATTTTCACTTAAGGTCGACTAAAAGGCCAAATTTACTTAAAAAGTCAGCGCCAATAATCGGACGATTCACTGCTGCCAAAACAAATGCATGCGTGAAATTACGTCTAAGTCCGATATTCACCTGGAGCAATTTAGTTCCATAGGTGTTAATTTTTGTACCATTGGCGGCTGCTAACACTAGATCGTATGATTTTAAATTTAAAAATATCGACGTGGAAAAACGTCGGACAGGGAGCACCGAAAGGTCAGCTCCCGTGTCTATAAGAAAAGCCAGGTGGTTTATTACGTCATTTATAAAGAGGCGGCTGTTATTTAAGGTCGAGAGTGCGGCCGACTCGACCAGGGGATCTACAAGTTTTTTGGATCACTACCTATTTGGGGCTTATAAGCACAAGGTTTAATACACATGTGAGCTCTATCTTTGTGGTGTAAATGATACCAACAAAACTGGTTTGGGTTATTTGAACCAGTATTTTGGCCTCGATTATTTGAGCGAGTACGAGGTCGTGAACGTGATCGAGAGCGTGATCTGGGTATTGGCCGTGCAAATTGTCTGCCGCGTTGGCCTGGCGCACCTATGCTTAATTGCCTGACAATTTTCTCAATTCGTGTCAAGCGAGACGCGAATGAGTCAGATGACGATGTCGTTGGTTGCTCGTCCTGAATTGGCCTTGCTCTTCGTGGTTCTCGTACTCGTGAAAATGGTCTTGATGCCGGACGATTATTGGGTCTCTCGACGGCGTGTAAGTTTGGTTGCTGCAACCTGATGCTTTCGTGCATGCGATCCGCGACCTCGGCTAGAGTCGATAAAAGAGCCGAGTCGGGTTGGGCAGCTAACGCCCGTATTAATTCGTGTAACTTTCGGGTCCAAAGTGAGTAATAACTGGGACACCGAAATTATTCCCTGCCAGACTCTCGATATGTCTGAGGGCTTCGGACGGTTTACGGTCGCCAAAATCCTGACCCCTGAGCAATGCCTCTAGCTGCCTCTCGTCTGAAGGCGCGAGACGGTTTAATAATATAGTTTTATGCTGCTCGTAGTGGTTTTCCGTGGGTGGATTTCTTAACACGTCCGGTATCCGGTATCGTGGTTTGGAACAAGTGCGATGGGATCAACGATATAATTTGAAGGTTCTTTTGCCTTGAGGATGTGGTCTTTTGTAGGTCAAACGTAATTTCCGCTAGTGCCAACCATCCTCGTACGTCATTCATCCATAGTGGCTGTAAGGGCAATGTCTTTGCCGTCGAAACTTCTCCTGTTTTCGACTCTTGCTCCTCCATTACTACGTCCTTGCTCTCTGGGTTCATTTTGCTTGCACACTGTACTTAGTTTTAATTCGACCGAACTTTCTTTTCGAAATTTTTTAGAAATTAACGAGAAGTGAGCGAGTA
This sequence comes from Tipula lateralis, assembly GCA_963932295.1. Classification (NCBI taxonomy): domain Eukaryota; kingdom Metazoa; phylum Arthropoda; class Insecta; order Diptera; family Tipulidae; genus Tipula; species Tipula lateralis. The sequence continues at coordinate 342,887 of CAWVQQ010000001.1, forward strand.
GAGAAAGCAAAAGAATAACATACGAAAAAAACTTGTCAGGAATGGTTACCTTGTATTGAATCCGGAGGTATTCACAAGGAATTTCTCTCGACGGATTCGGGGCCGGGATGTTCCCCTTTGTTTAACTTCCGGTTAGACGAGATACTCCCAAAACCGGAGGCTATCTTGTTCTCGACCACTACTGTTTGGGGGACTCGTTAAAATTTAGTGAAAAAAATTAAATTTTATTTTAAACGACTCTGGAAAAATTTCTCGATACGGAAAAACGTGGCGGCGGGGCAAATTGTACCGTTGCTTAAAATTTTGTAAACGGTATCGGCGGGTGGACGTACAAGTGAGAAAAAATATTTAGATATCTATAGTATTAAACGAGCAATAATTGTATGTATATATATTTGTTTATTTTTTCTCGAAAACGGGACTATTATTTTTTCTGAAAATTGGCATACTACCATTTTCCGGTGTGAAAAAACGATCTAGATAGGTCGCGACTTTGGCAAAATTCGTTTATGGCCTTAATTTTGGAAAAACATTTTTCATATGAATGACGTCACAAATACTTTGAATAAATTTTTTCGATCAAAGTAACCACTTTTCGTTATTGAATTTTTGATTGAATTTTTTAATTTTGATTTCTTTTTACCCTATTGCATAAAAAGCAATTCAAACGCAATGCACACTCGATTAAAAATATATATAAAAATAAATAATATTCTGCAAGGAAACAGGTGGAAATTGTGGACAGTATTTTACGTGCAGCCAATGATTCTAACTATGTTGAAACAAAATGTTTTTTCATAGATGGACCAGGCGGTACCGATAAAACCTTCGTGTATAAGGGCTCATATCACTTACTTTGTGGCCAAAATCGCAACGTAAAATGTATGGCATTTACTGGAATCGCTTCAACTCTATTGCCTGCTGGACAAATATCACACAAGACATTTGGTCTGAAAGTTCCGCTTTCGTCAGATTCAATTTCCAGCATTAAACCTGGTTCAGTCAAAGCTACAGAACTCGCTCAAGTTGATGTTTTACTTATGGATGAGGCACCAATATTATGGTTTACAAAATATCGATCAGTTGTTGCGGTCTATTGGAAATCCAAACTTGCCATTTGGAAGGAAAATTTTAGTCGCTGGAGGTGATTTCCGTCAGTGCTTACCTGTTCAACTCCGAAGCAACCGTAGTGAAACACTCGATTTGTCTATAAAAAAAAGTCATCTCTGGAAGCTGTTTGCGAATTCGACGATAACAATAACACGAATAATCTATTAACTCATTTATTTTAACATAAAACTAATCAACACATTAGAAATATTGTAACAAAACTAAAGTTCACTTAAGTACCACGTAAATTAAAGGCAAACCGTCCCGACGTCATTAATCTGAAAGAAAACAATAACATTAGAACATTTAAAACTTTATAATTAATTGTTAAACTTTACTTACTCACCTTTGAATTGTATAATTGTCATTATTACCTAAAATTAAAATCAAACATATTAATTCTTATGTACAAAACCAATAATACAATATCAATACTTAGCTTGTAAAATTTGTAACCATCCAATAATCACAACATTAATTACCTGTATAATAATTGACAGATGAAATCTATGCATGTATATTGTACAAGTATATTTAGCTCAATATTATGATGAGTTGATTTAATGCGTTACAGCTTAAGTTATTCAGCCATCTATACTCAAATAGAATCATCTCATCATATTGAGGTAAATATATTATATCTATAATTATAGTTTAAGTACTTTAAGTACACTACTATAAAATCTTTAAACCTAAAATTTGTAAGTCATTTTTGTGAAAAGCTAAAATGACTCTTCTCAATCAAACTGGCGATAGCAACACATCACTCATTGTAATACATTGTTTTTTTTCACATTATAAATTATAAAACAAATTGTTACTTCCTAAACTTAAATACAAATACAACATAACTTAAATATAAAATAAATCAAAATTACACCATCCAGAGTTTTCATCCAGTTTCACAAACAGAAGCATTTCAAAAATTTTTCGTTAAAAAAAAATATGCGTGTTGATCCGGAACAGGAAGCATTCGCAAAGTACATCCTGAAACTGGGAAATGGAAATCTTCCAAAAAATGATTTCAATGAAATCGAATTACCTGAGGATATAATTTCCAGTGGTAATTTAATCGAAGAAGTATTTGGAAGTTGCCTTGCGAATCTAAATTACGAAGGAATGAAGGAACGTGTTATTCTCGCGCCGCTGAACAAAGAAGTCAGTAATATTAATGCTGAGATCGTCGATCGTCTCCCAGGAGAATACAAATCGTATAAAAGTTTTGATTCTGTAAAGGATAAACAGGAAGGAGGTATTGAATTCACGCCAGAATTTCTTAATTCGATTGAAATTGCTGATTTGCCACCCCATGAATTAAAACTAAAGAAAAATACGATAATTATGCTAATGCGTAATTTAGATATTTCGGAGGGCATGTGCAATGGAACACGCCTGATTGTTACCGAATTATGTAACAACGTAGTTAAAGCAAAAATAATTACTGGGGAAAAAGCTGGACAAGAAGTACCCATTTCTCGAGTTACGCTCGACTCCAGTAAAGGTCAACTTGGATGTACAATACAACGACATCAATTTCCGCTTTGACCAGTGTTTGCGATTACCGTTCATAAATCTCAAGGACAAACGTTCGAATTTGTTGGCGTCGACTTGCGTACACGTGTCTTTAATCACGGTATGTTGTACGTAGCATTTTCCCGTGTTAAACGACAAAATAGCTTAAAAGTTCTGTTACCACCTGAAAATGAACGTCGCACGTATAATGTTGTGTGGAAAGAAGCATTGAACGCTCCTGATCTAAATTCTATGCCTTGATATAAACAGCGACGATTTCCCAGTCGAATAAAATAAATAAAATTAAATTAAATTACAGTTGTTTTGCGAAAGTGTTTAAAAAAACTTTCTTTCTTTTTCCGAGCAAAGCTCGGTCCCCGGAACTATATATAGAGAGAGAGAGTGTGTAATTTTGTGAATGGTGGAAAACAAATATAAATAAATCAAAACTTACAGTAAAATTTTATGTTGCGCGGGATATGTAGCCGCGTTTCGTCTCTCTCTCGTTACGCGGGGGTTTGCACCCGCGTTGCGCGAGGGTATTGCTCACGCGTTACTCCGTTTCCCTCGTTGCGCGGGGGTATTGCACACGCGTATTATTTTCCTTCGTTGCGCGTGGGTATTACACACGCGTAATATTATTTTCCCTGATGGTGTAATCCACCAAAATTTATTTATTTTATTTATAAGAGTTATTTTAAATGTTTTAATTTATTTATATTATTTATATTATTTATTGTTTCTGTTAAAAATGTTTTTATTTATTTATTTATATTTTTATATTTATTTTCCATGTTCACCACTCCACGAAAATGTAGTTGTCAGTTGTCGCAAAGTGTAAAAAGGTAATGGATGTAATGGTCGAAAATAATTGGCTTTGTCACTCAACCAAGAGGGAGGACACGCGCCCCACGATCGAGAAATACTAACATGAGAAAATGATAATGCAGTTGCGCTCTACTTTGATAATGTAGGCGCGTTCTACTTTGAATAGATGTCGACACGAGAAAATATCTATTCAAAAGTAGTAACAACTGACTGTACTAAATATGCTATCGAAACGAGAATATTCTACAGGAATATAGATGGTGCACTTGTCACTGTGAATTTAATATTTACCTCGATTATACGATAGAACGTGACGTAATAAAATTCGGCAATTAATGAAAAAGTTGCATTTAATAAATAAGAAGCGGTTTGAAATATTATTTGTTGAACCGCTACAGTTTCGTACTTCGGCTTTCTTGCGATCTAGAATGAATGAAATAATGATTAAGGTGATGATTTAGCTGCAAGGCGATTCTGGGACTTCTCAATAGGCAATAAAACAATAGTAAGTGATTTATAAAAATACTGTATTTAATAAATGCAATCCTGGACAAGATTTGTAAAGTTGGTACAAAAGTTAACAGTGTAAATATATATCAACGATAAGACATAATAATCGCGAATTCAATTTAATGACTCAAAAATTTTGAGTTAATACGGACAAAGCACCGCCACTTCCATTACAATTTCCATTATTATTCACCCGCCTATAAGTTATGTACCAGATGTGTTACTATTTGAGCACCTGGCATACCAATTAGATGGCCTAATGATACAGTACCACCATGTACATTAACTTTTGTCGGATCGACATACATTAAACATGTTGGCCACAACAACGAGGGAGAATGCTTGATTAGCAACATCGTCTTTTTTCACACCGGCGTTTTCCAAAAGTTTAGGTACTGCGAATACCGGTGCAGTTTGTAACAATCTAACATTTAAAATGCTGGATTGTTAGCAGATATTACTGTGTTATATTTAATCTTGGTGCGGTTTTCTTCTGCCGGCTATGTCTCGTCAGTGTGGTCGTGGATGTTACCAAGAACACAGTAATCTTGAATAAACCGCTAATTAAACTGAACTATATACTGCTTATAATCACCTCATGCAAAATAAGTTATTCCCGTTCAAATTTCAAACCTTTTTCCCGTAATCTGATTTTAAATACCCATATGGTAAGACATTAAGAAATGAAAAATAAACATGTTTTTCACTTTAATAATATAAAAAGAAATTAAATAAAAAAAAAATATCAACTTAAAGAACTTAAAGCTACATAAATGGCCTAAATCTACGTTTAATAAAATGGTTAGTATTTTAATTGTTACCTATATATTGTTTTGATGAAACTAGATCATCGGTTACATCCAGCTGGAATCCAAACCACGTTCGACTGCAGAAGTTGTGATGAACAAAGAAAAACGTGCTCCAGTAAAATTACCAACATAACAGCCTTGCGGTAAAAAAAAACACCCCCGTTGACTGCGTCTTAACTGCATGCCCAATATCACTGTATGGCTCGAGTTTTGCTTAATGGCGGTCTGTGCAAACTCACAATTAGAATTGTTGTGCTTTGTTTTTTTTTATTATGAATTCCTATTAGACTACAGTGTATACAGTAGAAAGTGAACGCCAACAAGAAAAGTTACAGTAAAAAGCCAACAAGAAAAGTTCAATTTTTTTTTCTTTCACTATTAATATTTATTATTGATATTCATTATTATTAATTGTTTCTTTATTAATACATAAAACTATATGATAATTCAGAAAGAACTTATACTACGTATCTTATATGTATACAATCATATATTTACATTTGATTTTTTTTTTGTTTTTAACTATTCAATCTGATGGGCTCAAGCACCAAGAAAATTCAAAGTTTTTTTTTTATATATATTTGTCACTATAACTATGAAACTTCTTTTCATGTAGTAAAAAGCTCGAACAACATAAACAAAAAAAAATCACATACGAGTTCAATATTAAACCATCACAAAGTTGAACTTTTTTATTGATTCTTTTATGTTGTAAATATAATTTGGGATAATCAAATTTTGTTTTATTATTTTTGTTTTTTTTTTTCAATTTTTGCTATTTTTGTTGTGTCTCTTACTACACCGATTATCAGACTCTAATCCCAAAAAAAACTTTCTTCGATCTCATAACCCGTTGATGTTATCGGAGGAGGGGAAATGTAAGACCAAAAAAAAAAAAAACAACGAATCATCGCAGTACACGTTAATTATAATTTATGATGTTAATTATATTGTAGTTAAAGTTGTTTCGATGAGGCCAAGTTATAATTGTGACAAAACCACAATGCGTCACAAGTTGGAAAATCTATTGGATCGGTTTCAGCATCTTGAATATTTAAAATTTGCGCTAATGATTTAACATTTAATTTCATTGAGTCCAAAACTGGTTACGGTTCCATTAAACGTTCTATGTGCTGATTTGGAGCCAATGGTACAACGATTTTTAAGTCAGCATGTCGACTTTCAGCAAACTATGAGATCATATTGAACCAGCAGTTCTTCTGAACTAAAATCTTTATCGCGTGCAAAAAGCCTACCTTTTTGGCCGTATGGCAGTATAAAAATTGCTATGCAATCACAATTATTGAGTACCTTATAGTATTTGCTTCTTATTCGGTACGAGTTATTTATTACATCCGTGGCTGTCAAATTATTTTCAACTGTAATATGGTCATGTGCAATTCCCAGAAGCGGTAACATTTTTTGCAGTGCTTTCTCATCTTTTTTGGTACCATTGCGATTGCTTAAATTGATAATAATGACTGTAGGCCACGATATTTATGGTTCATATTGTATTCGAGTTCTATCAGTTTCGGTGTCGTGTTCTATCTATTTTATCGCTAGATGCGGTGAAAATGGTACACCATCTAGTTTTTCGTAATCGGGCTAAAACGAATAAAAATATTATTAAAATACAGACCTTACAGTTTACGGGTTACAATAACCTTCGACAGTTTAACATATCCATATGTATATGTGGCACTGTCGAAGATTTCAAAAAATGACCTTAACTGATTTATTTATGTAAACAGTATAAAATTAACAGTTTTAAGTGGGGATTGAGATAACTGACATGTGTGTACTCCTACAATCGTTTCTAAAAAACGACAATTAAGTGAAATTAGTGTTATACTGCGCTTGCGAAGCTTATTATTCAAGACTAATCTTTCATTTTGTCAGTAAAACCAATTGCGGTGCAATTTATAATTATTGGAGGAGCTGTCGAAACTTTTTGTTTCTTAGTGAACCATTTTTGTCTTGAATGATTTACTCCAATCACTTCTTTATTCGTTTTCAAATATTTCTCTGCGATAGCTACCGCTATGTCGCCTGCACTTCCCTTTAAGAAAGCCTTTACTTCACTTTACTAACGGGAAGTTAAAGAGTGTACGTACTACAACCGACCGACCACCGACCAAAAATTTAGCAGTGGTGGTTAACCCAGTAGCAATTGTAGGGCAAAGTTTAAGTAAGGTGTTTTACAGTTCGAGAGATGAATACATCTATGTTGATGTACTTCGATAAGGTGCCTCGGTTGTGTGATATCTCAAAATATACCCATCTATTACCAAATTGGTGATTGTACGTAAGAAGTATCAGTCGCCGGTTGTAGCTTAATGGTTAAGAGAGTTTCTCATCACGCCGCGGTATCGAGTTCGTTTCCCGCCGTTGACCGAAAATTAACACGCAACCGGATGACATAAAAATGCGTTTGTGTGTAAAAACATTCGTTGGGCTGACCACCTACAATGTGCACCAATCGTTAAAATTGGTTCGTAAGGTCTCATTTGAGACCCGGTAAGGCCCGTTTACGGCCTCTAAGCCATAGATTTACGTAAGAAGTATACTGTTTTCGCCAACTTTATTGTTTCAAATATTGAAATGCTAATATACCATGTGAGTAGAATCTTCTAATGCCGTATCTACCTTTGAATCGTTGAGATTTTATTGAGTAGTGTGCGGCATCAAAAATATCAGTTTATAAATTCGTCGAGCTTGATGTAAGTATACGTGATTGAAGTACTTTGCTTTTTTCCCCTCTATTATTATCTACGGCTTAGAGACCGTAAACAGTCCTTACCACGTCTCAACTGAGATCTTACGAACCATTTTTAATGGGTGGTGCACATTATTAGGTGGTCAGTACAATGAATGTTTTTACACACAATAGCTTTGTATATCAACCGGTGCATGTTAATTTTTGATCAACGGCGAGAATCGAACTCGAAACCGCGTCGTGATGAGAAACTCTCTTAACCATTAAGCTACAACCGCTTTTCTCCTATGGTTACTATAATTATTTTGTTGTGGATGCCCTAATTCTGAAGAACCATTCAAGGAGTTTATTTATACTTCACTGATATTCATATTCACTGCACACCTTAAATAAGATGTTGGAAAAGAAAACTCTTCGAAATAAAATTAGTTTATTATTTATTGTGATAAAGAATCAGCAATACAGTAACAACAGATAATTAAGATAATTAATTTGATTTTGGTTTAAAATAAAGTTTTCGACACAGAGCACTATTAAAAATGGGTATCTGTTTCTTCTCGTTAATCTGAATATCATTCGATGATGCCACTCGTTGCGATATCCTAAAATGTGTGTACAATAGTAAATCATTTATATCAGATGTCGCCAATTTATTTTCTTCATGGAATTGTTTGATTGTTTCACACAACTCTTGTATATACCACGAGCCATGTTTATTCCAAAACGAAATATGATCATGATGCGAACTTAGACTAATCAATATATCAGCATGAATGGGATGTGAATATACTAGTTGATCACTTGTATTGTCGATACTGTCGCTATTGATGTTAGATACCCTAGATTGTTGTTGTGGACGCAGCTGTACGCCTGGATCCGTACTACCGCCACGGCACGGATTTACAAAGAATAGTTTGGGTTTTCCTGCCAATTCTTTACAATTGCTTGCTGTATACTGATTAACTAGTTTATATAGATCGTAGTCTGAATCGTGTGCATATATTCTATTGCCAATCGAACCGTGTGACAGTATAAAAACAGCAATACAATCACAATTCTTTAAAACATCCGATTTTGAGGCCCTGATGTGATCTGTATAGTTAAATATTTCCTCTTTTGACAAATTATTTTCAACTATAATATTGTCGCGTTCGAATCCGAGTAGAGGTAAATTTTCTAGAAGGGCTTCGACATCCTTGTTGGTACCCACACGTGGCTTAAACGATGGTTCGTTGTATTTGTAATGATTAAATATTATGGCGAGGCCACGATACTTGTGATCCATGTTGTATTCGTATGAATTCATATCTTGTGTCGTATCGTAGGCAAATTTTTTTTTAATAAAATCACTGTCCTCAGGTTTTGTAGGTGTTTTGGTTGATAGTGCTGGCCGGGCATGTGGTATATCACAATGTTTTTCTTTTTGTCGCTGAAAGGAATAATAATATATAAGTTGGAGTATATATCCGATGAACAGAATAACTTAAGTTATATAGTTCTAATATATGATTCCATTACAAAATGGCTGATTTCTAATAATCGTTATCTGTCTTATAGATAACAAACAATCAAAATGGACAACTATTTTAGTCCTTATTTAAGTTTATTATGCTTTAATATATAGTTTATTTAATAATCAACGAACCAAACCACCAACAGCATCGTTGAATCTATTCGACTTGGCGCGTTTACACTTAGGCATTTTAAATACACTTTACACTGAGAGAAATCGTAATCTAATATTAAGAATAGTGTATTCTTAAATGCACGAATTTAAAAATTTTATAATTTCAAGAATATATGATGCGGATTTATGAATTAAATGCACTAATTTAAACTAAACAGTAAATTTTCTTCACAATTATGACTTCATTAATTGAAATTATTATTCTTAATTTGAAATACTCGTAAAATGGTCAAATTCAACCGATTTGTTCTTAGCTCGAAAATTCTACTCTTAAATTAAGAATTGTATGCACCAAATAATATTTTCACGAGTTTTATGAAATTGTGCCTAATTTATGATCAAGTTAAGCAGAAATCTTGTGCATGAAATTGAGAAAATGGATTTCTTGAAACATTATTTTTAATTCAAGATTAATTTTTAATGTTTTTACTCTTAAATCCAATCAAATATATACTTAAAAGATCGCGGTATTATGATTTAAAGTTTTATAAATAAAAACATTTTTTTTGTGTATGTGAAACATGATTTGAGTTTAATAATTATGATTGAAGAATTACATACGCACACTTATCACGTTTTATTTAGTACGAAACTAGCTACAAATAATTCTTGAACAATAAATAATACCCTCAAATTATAGCGTAATGTATCAGCAAAATGATCTTTGAAAAATCCCATATTTAAAAATATTGCTGGATTCTAAAATTTTTCTATGGCTTCTTCGCACTCACTAATACTACAAAATAAAATAAAAATGAACCAAAAATGCGAAAACCTAGATATTCTCAACATTCCTAAATACTGTTAATGGAAGAAATATATATATATATATATATATATATATATATATATATATATATATATATATATATATATATATATATATATATATATATATAATATATATATATATATATATATATATATATATACATATATATGTATATATGTATATATATATATATATATATATATATATATATATATATATATATATATATATATATATTGTTAGTGCTTTCTTCTCGTTCAGATACATTAGGTGATGCTGAATACATGTCGTTTTCAAAGAGCATCCCTAAGGTGAACACCACCAACACCAGTCGAGATTAACGAATATCTCAACGGCATAGGTCATATCAAGGATATTACCGGCGCTCACCGTAATCTAAGCCTCCTTATGTATTTGACAGGAGATACTTTATATCGTAACCGCTTAGGCCGGTTCTTTTGGAATTATCGATAATGTTAATCATATAGCTTATGAAACAATGCTCGCTCCCCTGATTTTAATTGAACTCGCTTCACGTTAGAACTCGCCCAATGCCCCAATCGTGTAGGTCAGGAAATCCGACGAAATTGGCACCCGTTAGTCCGTAAGATGCACACCTCAACCCTAAAAAGAATTTATTGGGATGGGCACCACTTAAACCACTAACGCGTCAACAAGCTATCTCCTCGAAGAATGTGGAATCAAACTTGATATAGTTCATGCATGGACTATTTTGACTCAGGAGCTCTGACAATTACAAGGAGCCAGAACAGTCTAAAAGTCCCCCTGCACCCAACTAAAACTAATCATAAAAAACTGAAAAATCTAGTTGGTTATGAAATAGATAATTGTAAATGATCATGTCAATGGAAGTCATTGGAATGTTTTGTTTGTTGAATATCATTCGTATGTAGCAATAGATCGTGGTAATATATATATATATATATATATATATATATATATATATATATATATATATATATATATATATATATATATATATATATATATATGTATATATATATATATATATATATATATATATATATACATATATATATATATATATATATATATATATATATATATTATATATATATATATATATATATATATATATATATATATATATATATATATATATATATATATATATATATATATATATATACAAAACTATCAAATGGCATGATAAATTAAATTTTAAATAAGTACAAAAGATTGGCTAGGTAACCAGTAATTTATTAGCAAGTAATCTCAATTTATTAGTCAATAATCTTATTTTATAACCAGTATTCTCAATTTCATAATGCATTAATTTTTCATACTAGTGAATTTGAATATAGTAATCTCAATTTGAGATCACGGAAATGCATATATATATTGCTTCTACACTCAAGTCATGTCTATTTAGAATCGATATCACACTAAATACACGATTCATGCACATTTTTTTTATCTTATCCTTAATTTGAGATTAATTTTCATAATTTGAAACTAAATTATGTTACGTTTTTGAGAATACGTTTCACGGCAGGCGTCTAAATATTGTTGAAATCCATTTTACTATTTTATCTCCAGTTTCTTCATATTTTAAGTTTACAATTCAAATAGTGAGGACCTGCGGCTTTTAAAATAATTGTTTTTTTTAATTTTGGTTTTTAATATTAAGTGTTGATATAAATAATTAATAAATAATACGTATGTGGTTGTGTTTTTGATATTTTGACTTGAAAAAATTAAAAAAAAAAGATTTTCATATATACCAGAACGGTTGTGAAATAGGTTTTTGTTTGTGGAAAACGGTTTTCATTTCCGTTCATAAATTTAGTTAGAAAGATTGTATTTGTGTTATCAGTGCAGTGAAAGCCAAAATATACGATCTAACATCAGGATTTTTTTAAAAAAATGGGATTATTAAAAAAATAACGTATATTAATTAAATCATAAGAAAACAGGATCGGAATTTTGTGATTGTATGATCAGTGCCGCCGTATCGTGATATTAGGTAAGTTTATATGTAAACAACAACTAAAAAACATGTATATATATATATATATATATATATATATATATATATATATATATATATATATATATATATATATATATATATATATAAAAATATATATATATATATATATATATATATATATATATATATATATATATATATATATATATATATATATATATATATATATATATATATGTTTGACCAATTTTATACCAATTTTTATTTACCATGGAACTTACCATAAGAGAAATCATGTAAAGTAAACTATATAAACCAATTTAGAGTTTAATCGTATTTTACAGTTTTTATATAGATATTGCAGACGAGACAGCTTCACATTCTTCATTGAGTGACTTCCAATTTAGCGACACACATGTACAAAAAAAAGTGGTTGTCATGCTTTCATGAGCCGTGGGAAACTGTTGAGTTGAAATGGCAGGCAACATTTCCGGGAAGACGAGCTGAACTGACAAATCTTAAATGTTCGTCGGATAAAACTACGAGTTTTTTGAACGAGTGGTGCCTCTACAAATCTGCTAATGGGTTAAAACTGGTAAGAAGGAACTTATTTATTAGCATAGAATTTAATTCTATTTAACAAAATTACAATTTGTTTTTCCAGGTCGATATAGATTTCGAAAATTTATATGAAGAGAAGAACACTCCCTTATTATCTGGCTGGCAACACTTCACTGAGCATTGCGACAGTATATTTCTGCAGAATATCAAAGACGCTAAAGATAAGAAGGAAGTGGAAATCATAAGAAGCATCAGTGACATAGGTAGATTACCCAATTATTATTTTGATGTATGTTTAGTTAATAAATATTATTTGTTTTTACAGATATCAAATGTAGGCTAATTTTCAAATTGCTGCATTACTGCGTACCACCAACATCCAGGGTTAATAAGGTCAACAATGAGCAGAGCATTTGGAAACCCTCAATTGCAGATTCCATAGCATCCTTCATATTGGTGGTATCGTGCCACAGCGAGGTTGAAGCCCACCTACAGAGAAGTGGGCAAATTTAAATTTGAACCTCTTGTGATGGCAGTTGGTGACAACATTGCAGGTTGGGAATATGTTACGGTATTTGATGGCATTTTATATAAATTTGATAATGTAATCACGGCCATTGATTGTTGCTTCAAATTGTTTTACGTTTTTGACATTCTTGAGTTTTAAAATTCTAATTTTAAAATTCTTGAGTTTGATAAACTTCAAACGCTTAATAAACTTGTTGAAAAATATTGTTTTCTGTAAGAATATGAAAAATATTTGAAAATTTTACAGGTCTCTCATATAGCATGTAGTTTTACTGAATATAAAATTGATGATTACTTGTTTTACCAAATCAAACTGTATAAAATTATACATATTTTAGTTGAAACTAACGTAGTTAAGATAATTGCACAAAATATAAAAACTAAGTTTGATAATCATTATAAAATACATCTAGTGGAAAAACCGATATTGGAGTACCAGGTTTTTTATATAAATGATGTAGTTATAAAATTAATAATATTGAGAAAAACCAAGGATGGGAAGCCATATGCAAAATATAATTTCTTGTAATTTACTACTACTTAGTTCAATTTTTATATATTATATATATATGTATATATATATATATATATATATATATATATATATATATATATATATATATATATATATATATATATATATATTTATATATATATATATATAAATATATATATATATATATATATATATATATAAATATATACACATATATATATATATATATATATATATATATATATATATATATATATATATATATATATATATATATATATATATATATATATATATATATATATATATATATATAAATATATATATATATATATATATATATATATATATATATATATATATATATATATATATATATATATATATATATGTCTTTTCAAAAATAATAGCCTTAAAATACTTTTATGAATTAATGTACATTTAGTTTGATTTAAATTATTATATGTAACTATTAAATGTAAATTTTATTATATAATAATTAAAACTGTAAATAAAATATTAAATATATATATTATCAATTAATAAAAATTATTATTTTTATAAATAAACTAAAATTAAATCAATTGTTTTATTTATTTTCATTAATCTACAGGCAGTCATGAAGTTTTACGAGATAAGTTTCAAATTGAGAATTCTTTTAGTTTCCAATTATGAACATGCACTTCGCAAATTAAATCTTAGTTGCTCAAATTGTATGTGTTTTTGGTTTCCTATTGAGAATACTTTGCTCAAATATTTCTACTGTCTCGCTCAAAAGAAGCATCTATAGCTCAAATTTCATGATTTAAAGTGTCAAATTGAGAATAGTCCTCAATCAAGTAAAACAGTAGTTTAATTTTAATCGGTGTAATGACAACTACAGCAAGTTGTTCTCATTTCGAGCAAAAGTTAAAAAAATATTAATGAATTTTTTGTCCATTATTCTCCAATGAATTGCTTTAGTCTTAATCACAAACTACGTATGACGAAACAGAGATTATTCTTGTAACAAATTCTCAAGATATAAACTACCCATTGTTTATATTAAGAGCATTAGATTTAAATGAAGAATAACACTTTTCTTTATCTATACATTTACTTCTTCATTTTAGAATTTTTCTACGCCATGAATCATCAAGGAGTTTTTCATAATTATTCTCCCGATGAGAAAAATATTGCTTGGCGCACATTTAAGCAGCTTTTATGCTCAATACTGACCCTATTGCAATCAATAACAGCAATCATTTCTCTCAGTGTATAGAGGTTCGTTTCAATTTAACCAACCGTCCGATACAAACACCACAAAGCAATTGATTATAAAATTATATAGAGAATAAACCAAACGTTAGATAAGATAAGAAATACAATGACATTGATTAAATTTAGGCAACTATAAAATTCTATAATTGAAGTATGAAATTGGATGGACTGCACTGGATTCCATAATTTGCGAGCGATATGTCTCACCTTTAAGTTTGATTTTTTATCAGTCGTTTAACGTTGATAATAAAATATTTTTGAATGTATGTAGTTTATTTGCTTACGGATTTGCTTACATAATATATTGAGTAAATATGCAAACGGTATGAGATGTATATAACTAACAACATGAGTCACAAACTATGTATTAAATCCAACGTCAGTTGCGTGCAGATTGATAAATTGGAGCAGTTTCGGCTCCTTCATAGTTCTCTTTTAAGACCATATATCTTACACCGATTTACGTGACAGATGAATCGGCCCATAAACCACTTCAACCACGGAGGCATAAAGTATTCATCCACATAATTAAACACTTCATCTGCATGTTTATTTATTTATTTATTTTTCGCCGGTTATTACAAGCCATTATTGGCCCGTACCGTGTCAACCATCTGACTCCATCGGCTTCGTTCACGAGACAGCTTTTCAAACTGTGGTTGAAAAGAACTCGGTATGTGCCTTCGACGTCGCGTATTGGGCTATATCTCACACGCATGATTCTTCTCTCGAAGGCTTCTTCACTCGTCAAGATCCAACTCTCACATCCATACATGACAACGGGTCTGATCAACACTCTGTACAGTTTCAGCTGAGCCGTATTTGCAAGATATTTTGATTTCAGAATTGGAAGGACAGGATATAAAGCCTGATTGCCAGCGTCATGGCGAACCGTGATATCCTCTCCCACACTATTATCGTGAGTAATGAGAGATCCAAGATACTTGAATCTCATTACTCCTTCAAACGTGTGGTTACCACTACTGAAATCAATTGCGTCAATTTGGCTTCGGGATGTTCAATGAGAAAACCAACTCCAAGATTTCCGAGGTCATCTCCACTGTCTAGCAAAGTATAGCCTTGGGACACATGGTCTCCACTTCTAGTTCATCGAGTTTCTAGGAGCGCTACGAGTTCGAGCCGATACTCCTTCATACATGTGATAAGGCTTTCCAACGCGCCAGGTTTTCTGAGTGACTGCACGTTCCACGTGCCGATCCTCATTCTCGTTTCCGGGTATTAAAGCGGGGGGTCATTCTTGTTTTGGCGGTGTAGGATTTTTTTTATCTTGTTGACATTTTTAACAGTGATTGTTTTTTACGGATACGGGCCCAGCAATCCAACCCGATTTAGTCGCCTCCTACGACAAACTCTAGATACTGTGGTGATATGGATCTCATGTTTCGTTCGAAAGATTTACCAAACACGTACATTTGAAAAAAATTTGACGTGACCATATTACAGTTGAAAATTATTTGACATAGCCACGGAGGTAATTAATTACTCGTACCGATTAAAAAGATAATACTGTACTCAATAATTTTAATTGCAAAGCAATTTTTATACTATCATACGGCCAAAAAGGTAGTCTTTTTGCACGCGATAAAAATTGGGGTGATTCCGAGGCAGGATGCAAAAGGGATTTTTCACCATACGATTACGATCGGTGGTGTAAATGAACACATCTATTTCCCCCTGTTGGAGTGCAGAATTCATGGGCCAACCCATTTTCCATGTCAGTACTATAGGCTGGCATGAAGCTATGCAATGTACAGATGGTTCTATGTAAATCGGACCTATAGCCGTACGTCCTCGATTTGGCTGTAATGGCGTAAGGTAAGGACGTAAATAAGCGAACCGCGAAAGAGTTGTAAGTGCCTGGAGCCCCGAAACAAATTGTAGAGATAAAAACAAACAAACAAACAAAACTGAATAAATTGTTTTGATGACGAATTTTATTTCAAACGTATTGCAGAATCGAATTCGTGTGTTCTAAGAAGAATAAATTGAAAAGATTGAATTTCGTCGATTACAACGCCATCTATCATGAACCGAATAAAATATTTCATTCAAATCATACGTACTTTTAGTCGTAGAATCCTTTTCTGCAATAAAAAATATGGCTTCCAATCTTTGTTTAAAAGTTACCCCCGCCCACCTACAAAGCGGGGGATGGGGGACTATTTTTTTGCACTAAATGTATTTCCCCCGCGGTATAATTAAATTTTGATAATGAACATTTTTTCTGTAGAGTGGCTATTTTTCGAGATATTTGATCGTCTCAGTTTAAAAGAAACACCCGGTATATACATATATATATATATATATATATATATATATATATATATATATATATATATATATATATATATATATATATATATATATATATATATTATATATATATATATATATATATATATATATATATATATATATATATATATATATTTATATATATATATATATATATATATATATATATATATATATATATATATATATATATATATGTATATATATATATATATATATATATGTATATATATATATATATATATATATATATATATATATATATATATATATATATATATTTATATATATATTGTTACGATTTCGCCGAGTGGTTATTTTAATTATTTTATCCTGTTCGATCACTGGACTGTGAATATCAAACTCGCAAAGATTAAATTTCAATTAAATTTATTTCCCACAAATAGTACACAAATATTTCACAAATAATTCACTAATATTTATTTTCACTATTATTTTACACAATATTTATCACTACTATTATTTTAACACTTAACTTTCACTATTATTTTCACTTCCCGATATTAACACGTCAAAATTCAAAATTGAACTGTTTCGTAACTCAAATGTCTACACCTATTTATACGACGCAAATACTTGTAGAACATTCCACTATTTTTCATCTCTACACTTCGCGAATGTTCTTACGGTCGTATTTTGTTCGCTCCGCCTATTTCATTATTTATTTTTATTCTGTTCGTAAGTGTAAACATTTGGTTACAGGGTAATCTCTACTGCTATAATTTTCTTCTTAATTATCACAGGTGACATCTGTGATTCGTGATACTACACTCCGCCCAAACCTGTTCGTCCCGAACAGGATCCAGACCTCTACCTCTATAGAACGCTAGTCGTTCTAGGTGTACAACCTTGGGTTTTCCTCGTACTCCTCTTTTGATCCTATAGATCACATCATTTATTCTTGTTATGACCTTGTACGGTCCCTCCCATCCAGGTTGTAATTTCTGCGATAACCCTTTCTTACGTTGTGGGTTGTGAAGCCATACCAATTGACCCTCGTCAAATCCTTTATTGTTCGCTCGTACATCATACCGAGCCTTTGTTTTATCACTTGACAATTTGATTTTCTCTCTGACAAATTCGTTTATGTTGTTGATCTCCTCTTTCAAGTTGTCCACATATGCTTGTCCACATTTAGCTGATGATGGAACCGCTCCAAATTTGAGATCACCTGGCAGTCTTAAATTGTTGCCGAAAAGTATTTTCGCTGGTGTTACTACTGTTGTGTTATGCACCGCAGATCGATAGGCCATTAAGAACAATGGAATGCCATGATCCCAATTCCGCTGGTTTTTATCCACTGTTTTGGCTATAAACTCCTCCAATGTGGCATTGAAACGCTCCACCATGCCATCAGACTGTGGGTGGAAAGGTGTTGTCCGCGTTTTATTAATTCCCAGTAACTGGCACATCTCCTGGAAGACAACCGATTCAAAATTCCGCCCTTGATCGGAATGCAGTTCCATTGGTACCCCATAACGGCTTATCCAATTGTATACCACTGCATTGGCGATTGTGGTTGTTTCCTGATTTGGGATAGGATATACCTCTGGCCACTTACTGAAGTAGTCCATTACTACCAACACATATTTGTTGCCACTATCGCTGGTTGGAAATGGTCCTGCAACATCTATGGCAATCCTCTCAAATGGTGCTCCCACATTATATTGTTGCATCGCTCCACGGCTCTTCTTTGCCGGTCCTTTCACGGCCATACATTGGTCACACTTTTGACACCATTCAGCCACTGCCTGTCTACATCCTGCCCAGTAGAACCTTTCACGTGCTTTGGCTATCGTTTTGTTAATTCCTAGGTGGCCTATGCTTGTTCCTCCGTGGTATTCCTCCAATATTTCCGCCATCCTGATCCTCGGTACTACCACCAACGATTGCTTTGTCTTGCCATCGGAGCTTTCCCATGTTCGCTTTAAGCAGCCGTCTTCCATGTTTAAAATATCCCATTGGGCCCAGTAAGCCTTGATAGTTGGGCCTTTATCCGCAATATCACTCCATGTGGGACGATGTTCTTCCTCCATGAATTTGATAATTACTGCCAAATCTGGATCCTCCCGTTGCTCTTTGGAGATAACATCGTTGGTCCATTCATCAGCTGGCAACACTTTCATTAGTCTGATATCGACGATGTTTTCCTTATATTCCGCCCGGTCGCAATGTTTACAATCCACTCTACATGGTCGTCTTGACAACGCATCCGCATTTCCATGAGCGCTTCCTTTCCTATGTTGGATTTCGTAGACAAAACTCCCCAATCGCTCAGTCCACCTTGCTACTTGTCCTTCGGGATTTTTAAATTGAAGTAACCATGTCAAGGCGCCATGATCCGTTCTTAATAGAAATGATTGGCCATAGAGGTATTTCCGGAAATGTTCCACACATTTCACTATGGCCAACAATTATCTTCTTGTTACACAGTAGTTCCGCTCTGGCTTCGATAAGATCTTTGAATAATATGCGATGACACGTTCCTGTCCATCGATTTCCTGTGACAACACTCCTCCCAAGCCATAATTGCTTGCATCCGTATCCAAAATAAAACGTCTATTCGGAACCGGATACGAAAGCAATGGTGCTGTGCATAATCGCTGCTTCAGTTCATTGAATGCTTCCTCGTGTTCATCACTCCATTGGAACGGCTTGTTCTTCTGTGTCAGCTCGTGTAAACTTCTTGCAATGTTGGCAAATCCTGGCACAAATCGTCGATAATATGTGCATAGTCCGATGAAACTCCTCAGTTCATGTAAATTATGCGGTCTTGGCCAATCCTTTACGGCGGAGATCTTGTCTTCATCTGTATGAATGCCGCTTGTTGTTATTTTGTGTCCCAAATATTTGACTTCTTCCCGGAACAATACACATTTCTTCGGACTCAACTTCAATCCAGCTGCTCTGATTCTTTCGAATACTTCCTCCAGGTTTTGTAGATGTTCATTGAAGTCCTTGCCCATAACAATGATGTCGTCCAAATATACTAGGCATGTTTTCCAGTGGAGTCCTTTAAGTACACGTTCCATTAGCCGTTCGAAAGTCGCAGGGGCGTTACAAAGTCCAAATGGCATGACATTGAATTGCCATAATCCATTGCCCACACTGAACGCTGTCTTTTCCTTATCTTCGTCTGCGACCTCCACTTGCCAATAGCCGCTCTGCAAATGCAATGTTGAAAACATCCGTGCTCCTGCCAATGTATCCAGTGTGTCGTCGATCCTTGGTTATGGGTAACTATCATTCTTGGTAACTGTGTTGAGCTTCCGATAATCAACGCAGAATCTCATGCTTCCATCCTTCTTTTCCACCAATACTACTGGTGAACTCCATGGACTCGTTGACTGCTCAATTACTCCCGATGTTTGCATATCAGTTACCATCTTATCCACCTCTGCTTGCTTAGCAAATGGTAACCTTCTTGGCGCTTGTCGAATAGGTGTCGATGTTTCTGTGTCGATCCGGTGTTTAACCATATTTGTTCTGCCATTATCTTCCGGTGCACCACAGAAAATGGACATATATTTTTGAAGCAACTCCTTTGCTGCTTGTTTTTATTTTGGCGTTAATTGTTCCGTCCATTTCTGTGTTAGTTCCTCCGTTATTTTCCGTTGTCGTTGGTCGTTGGCCTTTACACACGGATTCACCTCCTCGCATTTTATAATGGTGGATACTTCCTCACCTCGACCGATGATAGTTCCCTTTTTGATTGTTTTTGTCACATCCGATAAATTAAGAGCCCGTATCGGAACTCTAAAGTCACAATCCGGTTTAACCAAAGCTTTTCCAATGATAATTTCTTTGGTTTGTATCTCGTCACTGTTGGCTTTCACAACCCACAATCCTTGTGTTCCAGGACCTCTATCCAATTTCCCCCAAACAACCGTTTCCGAGTGTGGTGGTAGCTTCGTCCGATGATCCAATGTTATCCTCCTTACAATTGGCTTCTTCCCGTTGTTCAGTTGCAAAGGCAGTTCGACATTACCGTAGCTCAATGTTCCCCGTCCGACATCCAATACGAATCCATTTCGCTTCATGAAGTACATTCCCAGGATGACCTCATCCACAATATCCGCAAGCAGAACTTCATGTTGAAAACTGTTGTTACCGATTCGTATTGTCACCTCCTTCTTTCCTTTAATGGCCGCACTGTCGCCTGTCGCCGTTTGTAACTTGAACCCATCCATTCTCCGAACTCCATTCGTGATAAAATCCGGCCGCACAATCGTTCTCGTTGCTCCAGTGTCCAATGTTATCAAACTAAATCGTCCCTCTACTTCGCCTCGCACCATCAAGCTATCACCACCTTTTACCAATCTGGAAATGGAGATGAAGGTTATGGAGCATTTGGTTGTGGGAGTCAGCTTTTGCTCCTCAAAGCTGACTCTTACTCGTTTAACACCTTTGTTGTTGTTTGGCGTTCCTCCTCGGCGGGTATTTTTCGTTCCTCCGGTGGCCTTCGGTACATCGGCGATGGTGTTCTCGCCCGTTTGCGCCTTATCTCACAGGATTCACTTGAGATGTGTCCTATTTTGTCACAAACCCAACATCTGATTTTACTAATTCCATCCTGGAATCTCGCTGTCCGCCAGTTATCTGCTGGTTTGATGTTATTGCCCTGTTTGTGACTGATTGCTGGTTCCACTTCAACACGACGTATCTTGACTGCTGGTTTGATGATGTTGTTTGCAGTCACGTTGGTTAGTGCACACGCGATGGTTTCCGCAAACGTTGCTTTCGGAGACAACACAACAGCACGTCTCGTATCCGGATCCCGTATTCCATCTGTGAAGTTGTCGATCTTGATACGCTCTGTGTATTCACCCGCCATGTTGTAGTGGGCTGAGGTGCACTAGTCGCTCTATATCAGCCGCATACTCCTGGAACGTCTCTCCAACCCGCTGACATCGTCCCTTCAACTCCATACGATGTAGCTCCCGTCGATGGTCACCTCCGTATTTGCGCTCCAGAGCCAACATGATTTTGCCGTAATCCTCTCGTTCGTATTCCGGCACGATTTGGAGGAGCTCCGCAGCACTGCCTTTTAGCGCAACAATTAATGTTGCGCTAAAAGACAGCTGCCACTCGATCCTCCTCACACCAACCATTCCTTGTGGCCGCCATTTCAAACTGGAGTTTGAAGATGTTGAATGGTGTCGTTCCGTCGAATGTTGGTGGCTTCAATTTCATTGAGCTGGTTGGTCGAGTAACTTGAGCACTGCCGTTGGTTTTGAGATCCATTAGCTCTTGTTCGATCTTCATGAATCGTTTGTCGGTCACCTCAAATTGCAGATCCATTTCGATTTTAATGGTGTCAACTTTTGTGTTAAATGTAACGGACAGCTCTCGAAACTTCTCGTTGACACATTTTTCTTGCTGCTCCAACCGTTCGATGATGCTCTCTTGTCCAGTTCTCATGCTTTCCTGATCGGCACGCATTTGTTTCTTTAAACTTTCTTGGCCGCTTGTAATATCGGTTTTCAGCCCACCGATCATCTGCTGCATTTGTAGTTGCGTCTGAACTTGCATTTGTTGCATAGCAGCCATTAGTTTCCCCATGTCGAAACCTCCAGAAGTTGTTGGAGTAGTTTCCTTAACGATGACATTCTGATCTTCCGCTCTGGTCGTTGTATCTGTGGTTACTTCCACCGCTTGCACCTCGGTTGAATCCGGTGCCCCAAAATTAAATTCATGTTGATCCGGGTCAACATGTTCATCCAACAAAGCAGCGCGGAGTCTGAGCTGCAACTCATTTCGGTTACCCGATGTTGTTAGATTACGCTGGTCCAATTCCTTCTTCAAATCTGCCACTTTTAAGTCCAATTATTTCATCTTGGATAATCACAATCCCACCGCTGTCACCAATTGTTACAATTTCGCCGAGTGGTTATTCTAATAATTTATCCGGTTCGATCACTGGATTGTGAATGTTATACTCGCAAAGATTAAATTTCAATTCAATTTATTTCCCACAAATATTACACAACTATTTCACAAATAATTTACTAATATTTATTTTCACTATTATTTTGCACAATATTTATCACTACTTTTATTTTAACACTTCACTTTTTATCACTTCCCGATATTAACACTTCGAAATTCAAAATTGAACTGTTTCGTAACTCAAATATCTACACCTATTTATACGACGCAAATACTTGTAGAACATTCCATTATTTTTCATCTCTACACTTCGCGAATGTTCTTACGGTCGTATTTTGTTCGCTCCGCCTATTTCATTATTTATTTTTATTCTGTTCGTATGTGTAAACATTTGGTTACAGGGTAATCTCTACTGCTATAATTTTCTTCTTAATTATCACAGGTGACATCTGTGATTCGTGACAATATGTATATATTCATTCAAGTTTATTTGATTTTTTTTTTTAATTTCACTTGTAGGTGACCACAGTACATTTTTTTTGTTTTGTTTTGTTTTATTAGTTACACAAAACTGAGTTTATGCACTTCTATTACTTTATATATATATATGTTTATTTCATTTTTATTGTTCTTAGTGTTATTTATTTTAAACTTATACTTATAGTAACTTAAAAATTATTAAAGTTTATTTCTATAGTATAGTAAAAGTTATTTTCACAACAAAAAAATAATGGACTCTACCATTTATAATAGATTTTTGATTTTCTGTAAGCTCAGACATATTTTCTGTTCTCGCACCTCGTCACCTTGGCACCGACGCGTCGCTGGCTGCCTCCAGAGACGCTGCCACCTCTTCTGTAATTCCCTCAGCAGTTGTTGTCTGAGGCACTGGTGATCCCCTCATCATCAGTCTGAAGGTCTGCATCAAAGCATTTGGTATTCCAGTCCAATGGCTGCCTTCTTGCGATTCTTTATCGCCAACCGCTTCTGGAATTGGTGTTGATTTTCCAGATTATAGCTTGATGTTCGCTATTTGCGAACTCCTTATCTACCCTCCACTCGCAGCCCCCTTTTGCGAGAGCACTGCTAATTACTGACGTCGATGTTGCAGCTCGCGGCGCCTTTGCAAAAGGTGCTCGTAGTTCCCTCGTTTATGAGAATGAGGTTCAGTGCTGAGAAAGCCACTTGTAGGGCTTCGCCTCTTCTATCCGTCGCGCGGCTGCCCCAATCAATGTCCATTCGTCCAAGTCTCTGACTTCTATCTCCGACTCCGGG
Source organism: Tipula lateralis (assembly GCA_963932295.1). NCBI lineage: Eukaryota > Metazoa > Arthropoda > Insecta > Diptera > Tipulidae > Tipula > Tipula lateralis. The sequence goes on from CAWVQQ010000001.1 coordinate 367,152, forward strand.
ATCTTCATCTCCACTGTAGCTTCGTCCTTGAGAGTTTCCCTAATGGTTGCCCGGTAGGTCTCCATCTCCTTCTCTTCTGTTCTCGCAAATATGATCAGCAGGTTGCCTCCTGCCGTCCTCCTCATTCTTTCCACTTTTTGCCCGATGTCTTTCAGAGCAGGGTCTGTCTTCAGCTTCTGTATAATGGCGGCGTAGGTCGTCTCGTCCTGCGCCTTGTGAACCACTAATGAGTTCGGTGGAGGTGGTTTCCGTCGAACTTTTGCCGGTGCCTTCGTTTTCTTCTTCTCCTTTCTCCGGCTGACCAGCTGCCAGTGTTCTTCCTCAAGGACTGCATCAGCGGCTGTTCCTGTCGGCTTCTTCTGCTGCTCACGCTCCGGATCGGGAGTCGCTTGGGGAGGTATCTCCACCCGCTTGGTGTTGCTCCCACTGGTTTCCCCTCTCAAATTTGAATTCACGATTCTTGGGGGTGGTACTGGCACGGTGTTCGTGCGCCTCTGTGCTTGTTTGACCGCTCACAGTGGGTTATTATGAGGGGCCCGGCGTTTCACGTCTTGATGTTGGATCCATCCTGAACCCCTTGCACGTTGTCTGGTGTTCCACCAACCTGTGTCCAGCTTCTCTGTACGGGCGGACTGGTTTGCGTTTCGTTAGAAACGGTGTGTAGATCCACTCCGAGTCTATCATACACTGTTTGTATGCTAGCCAGCAGTCTTTTTATCTCCTTGTGGACATCGTTTTCGATTCAACGAAGTCCGCGAGCTTTCTTATTAGGCAGCCTTCGCTGCCACTCTTGTGTGGGTGGATTGGTGGTACCAACCCCGGGCCCAACTCTATTGGCTTCGGTGCTGAAATCACGAAACCCCTCGAACTGTTCTCCTGGTGTCCAACCACTATCATCTCACCAACAATTTGCTCCCCCCCCCCTCAGAATCCATGAGGCGTGCACCGACCGCCGAGGCGTTCATTCGATCGTAATCGGTTGTGAGATAGGAACTCACCTTCACATATTTTTCCTGTCGCTGTCACACTGGCGTTTGGTTGATTGCCTTTCGCTTTGAGGTTCATTTGCTCCATTAAGGTTGGGTGGTGATGACCTCGCTCTTTTGCTGATGATGTCAGGTATTCCTTTAATTGGTGACCTCTGCATCATATTGCTCCTTCCAAAAGGACTTAATATTATTCCCTCACTTGCACAGACGCCTACGGCGGCTTTTCCGTTGTCAGTAAGCGTGCTATTCCTCATTGCAGCTACGCTTGCCTCGGCCATGACTGCGAGTAACGTGGGAGTCAATGGCACCTTCATTGGTGAATTGCGGTTGTTTGATCTCGACGGTGTTGAGCCCGCTTGTCCACTCAACAATTCCGTCGGTACTGGGTTTCTTTTCGTTATCTTTCATCATGTTTTTTTGATCGGGGTATCCTTCCCCAAGCATTTTATACCTACTGCCAGGTAGAAAAAGATTCGGCCGCCTCTAACATGAGGAACAGACGCTGTTTGAAGCCGCACCTCCTGGTGAACAGACGCTTCTGCATGTTTTGGTCCACAAAACAGACGCTGACCAAGGAGCCGCCCAATGTGGGTCCGTCGCGCTTGGTTTTCTTTTACTTTAAGTTATACTGCCCTGACTTTATTACGTGTTAAGTAAAATACACATAATGAAGTTATTGCACCAAACAAAATAAAAAAACATTGCACAACACAACAACAAAAAAGTAAATTGTGTACACGTAGATATTATTCACATTTGACAGATGTTTTTAATTTTTGAATAAGATCATATTTCTTCTTCAAGTCTTTTTCCTTTATCACTGTTTCACTATTTCACTAGTTATCACATGTTTACAACAACTTTAACCCATTATAATGTGTATCTTCTATTTTATTTTATTTATTTAATTTAGAGCAAATATTAACTAGCTCCAACAACTAGCTAGTCTGTGTCTGTGTCTGTGAATGTGAATGTGAATGGGAATGGGAATGTGAATGTGTCTGTGTCAGTGTCTGTGTCTGTTTCTGTTTCTGTGTCTGTGTCTGGAAGCCTTTGTTGGTATGAGGGGTTTTGGACACGAGAGAGATTTGTTGGGAGCTGGGCGATTCACCGGAGTGTCGGACGTTTGTATGAGTTTCGGTTTGTTGAATATCAGTTGAGATAGGTCTGCACTTTTGATTTTGATTTTTGTGTAGGTTGATGTCCCGTTATTGAGGGTATTTTAAGTGAGGTTTTAGTTTGTATGCTTACGGTTGGATTCTCGTGTTAGGGTTTGTTTACTACTAATAGATGTATGTTTGGTTGAATGTTGAGTTTGGATCTTGTTTGGTTTGCTTGGATGTGGTTCGCTCCGGGTGGTGTCGATTTCCTTTGGGGTGTTTCTCCTCTATACTTTCTGCATGTATGTGGCATCTCGGCCTAAGTTATTGCCTATGTGTCGTGAATACGTGCCTGTGCGTTATGCATGCGTTATTTCAATTTATTAAATTTCGTATTTGGATTTGATTTTTATTAAATGAGGTGAATGGAGCTTTTTGAAGTCAGTATCAACTGTTCTTTTCTTTGCATTTATGAACGGTGAAGGTCGGGGCAAATCTGCTACATTTGTAGTAGAGTAACATCCTTGATCACGAGCATTGTATACAATTACAATTACACTATATTGCAATAATATAAAAAAAATAATAATAATAATTTATAGGAAAGGTTTGGTTTTATTTATTTATGTAAGTGTATATGAATATAATTCCTTGAATGATTATAGTTGGAGAGGGTTTACAAGCAAAGTTTATTATATTTTAAAAAAGAAGTTGCATAATTACTCCAATTCAGAAGACTATAGTAATACTAAAAAGTGTAACGAATTTAGACCAATTAACATGATTTGTAATGAGGCTAAAATCTTAAAGAAGGCAGTTAGTATTCAACTGACCCAATATTTAGAACGAAATAATTTTATTTTTAAATATCAATCGGGATTTCGGCAACATCACAGTTGCGAATCTCTCATCCATTTAGTTATATCAGAGATTTTATTATATTAGAGATGTACAAAGCCTATGTAAATTTTTCTACTATGGCATTGTTGTTGTAAAATTATTGTAACCCTGGTAATGTATTGGTGTAAATTTTTATACTGCGAATAGTATACAAAAGAAACACACATACATATTTTAATTTCTATTTACCCTTTCCACGCAATATTTCGTTGCATCAAAAAAATATATTTTTAGTTGAACGAGAACATTCGTATGAGTAGTTTCGTATGCGTATGGATGAGTTATGCAAACAGTGCAATAACATTCGTTTGATTTCAGCACAAAATAATATATTTTATTTAAATTTTAGTTTCAAATAGCAAAAATATTGATAAATAAGAATAACAATTTATGTTATCAATTTTCTTAAACACATACATATGATTTAGCTAAAATATACATAACCATTTTAAAAATCCAGTACGTCCTGACAGATAATAACATGAGTCAAAAAATCATATACTGGCACAGATATATATATATATATAAATATATATATATATATATATATATATATATATATATATATATATATATATATATATATATATATATATATATATATATATATATATATATATATATATTTATATATAAGGTTGATGATATATTATTATTATTCAATAGTTCAATAAGACAACTTCATAGTCAACAACAATAAACATGGACACATCAAATTTCTTTTATAGGCAGAAGCCGATTAATTTCCTATTGACTAAACAATTACAAATACAAATATAAACATACATCTACAGTACACCGAAAATCAATCCAAACAGACCAAACCATACACATAATCCTCCCAACTACTCAGCACGAATGGCTGCGTTTAACTTCTTAAATAACAGATAATACAATGCCAATGAACAATCAAGAGTACACGGAAGAACTGAATACAATTAAACACATGAATATGCAAAATGGCTTCTAGAAAGACATGTAAAAAGAATCTTTGACGGTAGAAGCTTTGACATCAGATTCATGGAACACATAAAAGTGATTGGAAAAATTAAAAATTTACTCAAAATACGCACATTAAACTACGAGAAAACTCAGGTGTTACATAGAATATGAAAAGGGCCGCTAATAAACAGATTAGAATAATTGGAGATCTACAAAGAACGGCATACCTAAAGGCAGTTCTCTCTTTAAAGATCGCTGTATCATTCGTTTCGGATCAGCACGCAGAACGTGTCCGAGCCAGCGTACTCGCTGTCCTTTGATTTCATGCACGATATCAGGAATTTGCATTAAATTCCTGATCTCGTGATTGAATCGAACTCGGTTTGTGCCATCAACGTCGCGTTTTGGGCCATATATCACACGCATGATTCGTCTCTCGAATGTTAGAAGTGATCTTTCGTACTCATCCGTTAAGGTCCAACTCTCACATCCATACATGACAACGGGTCTGATCAACACTCTGTACAGTTTGAGCTTATCCGTATTTGCAAGATATTATGATTTCAGCAGTGGACGTAGAGGATCCAAAGCCCGATTGCCAGCGGCAAGCCGAACCTTGATAACCTTTCCCACACTATTATCGTGAGTAATGAGAGATCCAAGATACTTGAATCTCATTACTCCTTCAAACGTGTGGTTACCACTACTGAAATCAATTGCGTCTTGGTCTCGAAAACCAGAGATCATATATTTTGTTTTGAACTCATTGATTTTGAGACCAACGGAAGCTGAAAACTGTTTCAGTGGATCAAGTATCTCTTTCACTCCGTTGCCATTTAATCCAATCACACAGATATCATCTGCATACGCAAGAAGTTGATTGGATTGTCGGAATAAGATATTGTCCTGAGGTGTTTCAGTTTTTCGGAGAATGTATTCCAACATGAGATTAAAAAGTATCAGGTACAGCGCATCTCCTTGTCGAACACCAGAAGTAATGGCTAAAATTCTCGATAGCCTGTTCTCAACTTTGACACAGCATTGTGACTGCGTTACTGTCATTTTTCACAGATGTACATATTTTTTTGGTATTCCTAAATATTCAAGCGCATACCATAATCTCTCTCGATTGATCGAGTCATAGGCTTGCTTGAAATCTAGGAATACCTGGTGTACATCGCGAGATGTTTCATAGTACTTGGAAAGAATCATCCGTAGTGAAAAAACTTGATCAGTGACTAACCGATTTGGACGGAATCCTCCTTCCTTGGTAGTCACCGACAATTTCCTCCGCTAGAGGAGTAATTCTTCCCAAGATAATGTATGCCAGTAACTTGTATGCTGTGCAAAGGAGAGCTATACCGCGATAATTCTCGAATTTCAAGCGATCACCCTTCTTGAAAGTTGGGCATAGCGCAGCCACTTTCCATTCTTCGGGCATAACTTCATTTCGCCATACCAATCGAATAAGGTCGAAAAGACAGTTCTACAAAGTTAGCCCTCCGAATATCAAGAGCTCTGAATTAATGCAATCAACTCCTGGTGAACGATTTTTCTTTAATTTCTTCATGGCCATTGTGAATTCCTCATAGGATGGATCCTCAATGAACATCTCTGCGGTGCGTCTATTCAAACACAGCTTGTGATACATGTGGAACATTAAGTAGGTCAGAAAAATGTTCACGCCATGTATCGAGTACCGCATCAACGTTGACACAGAGGTTTCCATTCTGGTCCCGAATGGCAGTTGACCGAGATCTTAAGGTATGGTGCAATTCGGTGATTCCTTTAAAGAAACCACGCGAATTGTGCTCATTGCTGAGTTGTTGTACTCTTAAGACCTTAGCCTTCCACCATTCGCGCTTCTTCAGCCTTCAAATTCTTTTAGCTGTCCTCCTAACAAGAACTGCTATATTTTTCCTTGCGATTGTAAACCGAGTCTGCACTTCATTGTGGGCTATATTTCGTTGCAAGACCAATCATTTTTGGGCTTAGTTTTCATTATACCGAGAGTGTGCTGGGCAGCATCGACAACCGAGGTTTTCAATACTTCCCAGATACTGTTCACATCATCAGATTGGTAATTGGATCGTAAAATGCTATTGCTGACAAGATCTTGATATTTTCGTTGCGTTTCCTCATTTATCAGACCTTCACAGGAGAATCGCGGTGTATAGTCCCCTGTCCTCCTTGACTTGTATGAAAAATTCCATCGTAGCTTTGCAGTGACCATAAAATGGTCGTTCTGAGAATTTTCGCCATAGTCGTTTGTTTCTGTGACTAACATTCCTTTCCTGGGGGTCGATTCTGGTTCTGTGAAAAAATTTCGTGAAAAAATAATGTTCATTTTTTTTCACACACGTTTTTCATTTTATATTTCACAAAAGTAAATTATGCTATTTTCGTTCACTTATGAAAAAACTTGCTGAGTTACGCTGAATAAAACGTTTTCATTTTGGACTAGCTTGCTGAATACATTTTGACACTTTATTATTAATATACATCTGTCAAATATATTATTCTATTATCATTAATAATATTAATATTTAATTAATAATATAATGAGCTATTATGCTCACTTTATTATAGAGAGGAGCAGAAGAAATCGGCAAGGATGATTTGTTTAGTTTATTAGTTCTATTCGATTTAATGATTTTAAATTAATATTAAAAGTGTCTGTTATTTTATATTTTATTTCATAAAACTATTAAAAATATTTGCAAAAAAATATTTAGTTTTTGTTTTTCAATATTCAGTTTCTCTTCATTTTTATCATCTTGGCCAAATAGTTTTCTTCATTCATTTGTTTGGTCTGTCGCGTTTAGTTCTTCTGACTGATGACAGAGTAAAAGTTGGTGCCTGAGCATCCACTGGCTGCACGGTTAAGGTTATATCAGTTTCAATATCCACTGATGTCCCTGGAATTCGTGGAACCTCCTTAGCGATTCCCACTGATTCGCAAAAGTCAGTTGATGGCTAAAAGCTGCTTGATAGTCGAATCTATGGATATAATATCAATTATTGTAATAAATGAAGTTTTGATAGCATTAATTAATTACACAATGGATTGTTGTGGGTTAAGTTCTAGCAAATCAACGTCTCTATCAATGACTCATGGCATTATTTCTATCCCCTGCTCAAATTCGGTTAGTGGTTTTATGGCTTTTGACCTACTTTCACAGCTCTTGTTGGTTATGGTGTTTATCAGTGAGTATCTCTCTTTTGCGTACAATCTGAAATACAAAATTCATGGGCCAACCCATTTTCCATGTCAGTACTATAGGCTGGCATGGAGCTATGCAATGTGCAGATGGTTCTACATAGATCGGACTTATAGCCGTACGTCCTCGATTTGGTCGTAATGGCGTAAGTTAGAACGTAAAAAGCGAACTGCGAATGAGTTGGGAGTGCTTTTGAAGTTTTTTTTTAAATTTTATTTTATATAAATTAATTTTAAAATATATTTGGAAATCCATAAATTATAATTTTTTATCTAAATTGTACATTTTCTTGTTTAAAAAGAAGTAATTCAACAGAATTTTTGCATTTTCACAGCCAAAATAGTCGGTGAAAAAGTTTTTTTCATATGAAAACATTTTGACGTATTTTTTTTCATTTCCATAGAACGAGAATCGAAAATGAATATTTCTCACTGAATATACTTTTCACTTTACTTTTCACAGAACGAGAATCGACCCCCTGAAAGCCCTAAGTGTCGTGATGTAATTTGCATAATTTTTGCATATTTTTGGAATGTAAGTTTTAAGATGTCTATTTTGATTCTCTGATGAGCATGTTCCAGAATTATGGTAACATTATCGTAATGGATGGCTTAAACTATCATACCATATTAATTAAATTGTTTCAGATACCTGAGCCATAAGTTAATAAATTTTCTTTCAGAGTTTTGTACTTATGGTTTAATTAGGTTAGTTGTGCGGGGAGTTGAAATAAATAATAAAATTTAATTAATTAACAGATAATAAAATTAATTAGTTACTGATTCCTGAACGACTAACTAATAAATTTATTTTTGAATTTAAATGTTAATTAAGTTTCAATTTTATTCAAAATACAGCAGAGTAGATAGGTGTTGCAGACTGGAGAATGCTGATGGGCGATTGCAGATTAGTAGATTGTTGATTAGTAATTGTAATTGTCTTGTGATTGTCTGCTTACAGTAGTTTAGTAACGATTGCAGGTGTCTGTAACCGGGTCGTTCTCTCTTTACTAACATACCTTCCCATCCTTACCTATCGCTTTATGTAAACGGCTGTAGGAATAGGCCCAGCGTTATCCGGGAATCTTGCCTAGCGCTTGGTCCTACAGTCCTATCAATTAATCAATCAATCAACAGTGTGTTCACCATTAACTGTTTTACATTTGTTGAAAAATCTAGCATATGACGAGACAACCGAGCTGCTCGAACTACATATTACGTTTGCAATATAAAGTCGTAAAAATTTAATATTTTCTCGTTGGCTAATATCAACTTTTACAAGTTCAAATCGGTCAGCGTACGGTTCCAATTCACTGACCAAATCATCACATAGTGAACATGGATCGCGAGTATAAAGTTTTACGATGGGTTTTATAGCACTTTTATAAACCTTTATTATGTTTAGGTTATATAAATGTATCTTTGTTTTTTTATTTAATTTAATATCTATATTTTTTATTACAAGTTATTTATTTTCCTTGATGGTGTAATCCACCAAAATTTATTTATTTTATTTATAAGAGTTATTTTAAATGTTTTAATTTATTTATATATTATTTATTTTATTTTATTTATATTATATTAAAATTATTTATTGTTTATGTTAAAAATGTTTTATTTATTTATTTATATATTTATATTTCAACCCTAACAAAGACATAATCGCAATTATCGAGCGATTTGGGAACAAAAATATCTGTTTGTTTCGCCTGTCTGGTTGAAGTGGGGATGAGATTTTGCATGGTGGTGCGGAGTTGATTGACAACTGTGTCAGTTGGTGGCAAAGACGGAAGAGGATTTTCGACGAAGAACTCACCGGGTAACTTAATTGTTGGCCATAGACCATCTCCGCAGGTGAGCACTTCAGATCTACTTTAACCGTTGCTCGAATACCAAGTAAAACGAGTGGTAATTCGGAACTCCAATGGATTGTATTGCCTCTGGCCTTAAGAGAAGCTTTAAGTTGGCGGTGAAATCGTTCAACCATGCCATTAGCTTGAGGGTGATAGGCTGTTGTCCGTATCCGATGTGAGCCAAGGAGTTTCGTTAACTCAGTAAAAAGTTTAGACTCAAACTGCGTTCCTTGATTCGTAGTTATGTCAAGAGGAACGCCAAAACGTGATACATAATTTTGAACAAATGTGTTAGCTATAGTAGTTGCAGACATATCGTTCATGCAATAAGCTTCGGGCCAGCGAGTAAATCTATCGACACAGGTAAGTATATAAGTATATCCATTAGATGGTGGATGGAGGTCCAACAACGTCTAAATGGATGTGTTCGAATCGACCAGGTGGGATATCGAACTGTCCATGAGGTGATTTAGTATGCCTCTGGACTTTAGATTTTTGGCAGGCTAAACAGGCGCGTGCCCAATGGGTCACGTCCTTGTTAATACTAGGCCAAAAGTAGCGAGCAGTAATTCGGAACCACAAAATAAATTCTGAAGTTCTAGGTCTGCGGGGAATAACATCCACGACCATATTATCCGTTGTGCGGGAAAAAACCTCCGCAACCGTATCATCTACTGTGCGGGAAAAAGCATCCGCTACCACATTATCTTTACCGTGCACATGCTGAATGTCCGTGGTAAATTGACTAATATAATCCAAATGGCGTGCTTGTCTTGGATTACGTTCAGTTTTAGACTGAATTGCTCTTGTTAAAGGCTTATGGTCGGTGTAAACAGTGAAATCCCGACCCTCGACAAAGTATCTAAAATGTTTAATCGATAGATAAATTGCGAGTAATTCCCGATCGAATGCGGAGTATTTACGTTCGGCATTCCTTAATTTTTTAGAGAAAAATCCCAATGGTTCCCAATTATTATTATTAAACTGTTGCAGGACGGCGCCAACTGCCGTGCTCGATGCATCAGTAGTCACGCTGAATTTAGCATCGTTCAGTGGATGAACTAATAAAGTTATATAAACCAATTCACTTTTAAGCGAAATGAATGCGTTCTGACATTCTTCGGGCCAGGAAAAATTATTTGGCGTCTTGGGCTTCTTTAATAGAGCTGCCAAGTGTGAGTGAACTGGGGCAAGCAATTCAGCTAACTTCGGTATAAATCAGTGGTAATAATTAACCATCCCGATAAACTGCTGAATGCGCCTAATTGTTGTGGGTGCTGCGAATTCCTTAATGGCATTAATTCGTTCTGGCGAAGGCAGAATACCATTAGGAGTAATCTTGTGACTGAGGAAATCAAGAGTTGTAACTCCAAAAACACATTTTGTGCTATTGATTCGAACATCAAACTCTGCTAATCGTTTAAATAGCATTTCCAAATGGAGTTTTTGTTGCTCCTCGTTAAGTGAAGCTACAAGAATATCGTCAATATAGACGAATACGAAGTCTAAATCTCGTACGACTTCGTTAATAAAACGCTGAAACGTTTGTGCGGCGTTTCGAAGTCCGAAAGGCATTCGGGTAAATTCGAAAAGACCAAAAGGTGTGGTTATGGCCATCTTATAAACGTCTTCAGGAGCTACGAGAATAAGATGATAAGCTCTAACTAAATCGATTTTGGAGAAAATATTATTTCCATTTAAATTCATGGAAAAGTTTTGAATGTGGGGTATCGGATAGCAGTCTGGAATAGTAACCGTATTCAATCTACGATAATCACCACATGGTCTCCAATCGTTATCTTTCTTCTTGACCATATGTAACGGACAAGAGACTGGGGATGCCGATGGCCGGCAAATCCCTAAATCTACCATATGCTGAAATTCTAATTTGGCAGCTTTATGGCGTATCGGATCTAGTCTTCGCGGTCTTGATACTGGTAAATGCCCTTCAGTAACAATATGATGTACCACGGAATGACAAACTGGTGAATTATAATTTGGCTCCGCTGTTAGTGAAGGAAATTTCTTCAAAAGCGTGCCATAGCCATTGTCGATTGCGTAACAAATCGGTGTGGGGGTATTAACACGCACCGTAGTGGCATGTATTGACAGCTGAGTCGCTGGATCAATAAGCGGTTTTCACTTAAGGTCGACTAAAAGGCCAAATTTACTTAAAAAGTCAGCGCCAATAATCGGACGATTCACTGCTGCCAAAACAAATGCATGCGTGAAATTACGTCTAAGTCCGATATTCACCTGGAGCAATTTAGTTCCATAGGTGTTAATTTTTGTACCATTGGCGGCTGCTAACACTAGATCGTATGATTTTAAATTTAAAAATATCGACGTGGAAAAACGTCGGACAGGGAGCACCGAAAGGTCAGCTCCCGTGTCTATAAGAAAAGCCAGGTGGTTTATTACGTCATTTATAAAGAGGCGGCTGTTATTTAAGGTCGAGAGTGCGGCCGACTCGACCAGGGGATCTACAAGTTTTTTGGATCACTACCTATTTGGGGCTTATAAGCACAAGGTTTAATACACATGTGAGCTCTATCTTTGTGGTGTAAATGATACCAACAAAACTGGTTTGGGTTATTTGAACCAGTATTTTGGCCTCGATTATTTGAGCGAGTACGAGGTCGTGAACGTGATCGAGAGCGTGATCTGGGTATTGGCCGTGCAAATTGTCTGCCGCGTTGGCCTGGCGCACCTATGCTTAATTGCCTGACAATTTTCTCAATTCGTGTCAAGCGAGACGCGAATGAGTCAGATGACGATGTCGTTGGTTGCTCGTCCTGAATTGGCCTTGCTCTTCGTGGTTCTCGTACTCGTGAAAATGGTCTTGATGCCGGACGATTATTGGGTCTCTCGACGGCGTGTAAGTTTGGTTGCTGCAACCTGATGCTTTCGTGCATGCGATCCGCGACCTCGGCTAGAGTCGATAAAAGAGCCGAGTCGGGTTGGGCAGCTAACGCCCGTATTAATTCGTGTAACTTTCGGGTCCAAAGTGAGTAATAACTGGGACACCGAAATTATTCCCTGCCAGACTCTCGATATGTCTGAGGGCTTCGGACGGTTTACGGTCGCCAAAATCCTGACCCCTGAGCAATGCCTCTAGCTGCCTCTCGTCTGAAGGCGCGAGACGGTTTAATAATATAGTTTTATGCTGCTCGTAGTGGTTTTCCGTGGGTGGATTTCTTAACACGTCCGGTATCCGGTATCGTGGTTTGGAACAAGTGCGATGGGATCAACGATATAATTTGAAGGTTCTTTTGCCTTGAGGATGTGGTCTTTTGTAGGTCAAACGTAATTTCCGCTAGTGCCAACCATCCTCGTACGTCATTCATCCATAGTGGCTGTAAGGGCAATGTCTTTGCCGTCGAAACTTCTCCTGTTTTCGACTCTTGCTCCTCCATTACTACGTCCTTGCTCTCTGGGTTCATTTTGCTTGCACACTGTACTTAGTTTTAATTCGACCGAACTTTCTTTTCGAAATTTTTTAGAAATTAACGAGAAGTGAGCGAGTAGAGAAAGCAAAAGAATAACATACGAAAAAAACTTGTCAGGAATGGTTACCTTGTATTGAATCCGGAGGTATTCACAAGGAATTTCTCTCGACGGATTCGGGGCCGGGATGTTCCCCTTTGTTTAACTTCCGGTTAGACGAGATACTCCCAAAACCGGAGGCTATCTTGTTCTCGACCACTACTGTTTGGGGGACTCGTTAAAATTTAGTGAAAAAAATTAAATTTTATTTTAAACGACTCTGGAAAAATTTCTCGATACGGAAAAACGTGGCGGCGGGGCAAATTGTACCGTTGCTTAAAATTTTGTAAACGGTATCGGCGGGTGGACGTACAAGTGAGAAAAAATATTTAGATATCTATAGTATTAAACGAGCAATAATTGTATGTATATATATTTGTTTATTTTTTCTCGAAAACGGGACTATTATTTTTTCTGAAAATTGGCATACTACCATTTTCCGGTGTGAAAAAACGATCTAGATAGGTCGCGACTTTGGCAAAATTCGTTTATGGCCTTAATTTTGGAAAAACATTTTTCATATGAATGACGTCACAAATACTTTGAATAAATTTTTTCGATCAAAGTAACCACTTTTCGTTATTGAATTTTTGATTGAATTTTTTAATTTTGATTTCTTTTTACCCTATTGCATAAAAAGCAATTCAAACGCAATGCACACTCGATTAAAAATATATATAAAAATAAATAATATTCTGCAAGGAAACAGGTGGAAATTGTGGACAGTATTTTACGTGCAGCCAATGATTCTAACTATGTTGAAACAAAATGTTTTTTCATAGATGGACCAGGCGGTACCGATAAAACCTTCGTGTATAAGGGCTCATATCACTTACTTTGTGGCCAAAATCGCAACGTAAAATGTATGGCATTTACTGGAATCGCTTCAACTCTATTGCCTGCTGGACAAATATCACACAAGACATTTGGTCTGAAAGTTCCGCTTTCGTCAGATTCAATTTCCAGCATTAAACCTGGTTCAGTCAAAGCTACAGAACTCGCTCAAGTTGATGTTTTACTTATGGATGAGGCACCAATATTATGGTTTACAAAATATCGATCAGTTGTTGCGGTCTATTGGAAATCCAAACTTGCCATTTGGAAGGAAAATTTTAGTCGCTGGAGGTGATTTCCGTCAGTGCTTACCTGTTCAACTCCGAAGCAACCGTAGTGAAACACTCGATTTGTCTATAAAAAAAAGTCATCTCTGGAAGCTGTTTGCGAATTCGACGATAACAATAACACGAATAATCTATTAACTCATTTATTTTAACATAAAACTAATCAACACATTAGAAATATTGTAACAAAACTAAAGTTCACTTAAGTACCACGTAAATTAAAGGCAAACCGTCCCGACGTCATTAATCTGAAAGAAAACAATAACATTAGAACATTTAAAACTTTATAATTAATTGTTAAACTTTACTTACTCACCTTTGAATTGTATAATTGTCATTATTACCTAAAATTAAAATCAAACATATTAATTCTTATGTACAAAACCAATAATACAATATCAATACTTAGCTTGTAAAATTTGTAACCATCCAATAATCACAACATTAATTACCTGTATAATAATTGACAGATGAAATCTATGCATGTATATTGTACAAGTATATTTAGCTCAATATTATGATGAGTTGATTTAATGCGTTACAGCTTAAGTTATTCAGCCATCTATACTCAAATAGAATCATCTCATCATATTGAGGTAAATATATTATATCTATAATTATAGTTTAAGTACTTTAAGTACACTACTATAAAATCTTTAAACCTAAAATTTGTAAGTCATTTTTGTGAAAAGCTAAAATGACTCTTCTCAATCAAACTGGCGATAGCAACACATCACTCATTGTAATACATTGTTTTTTTTCACATTATAAATTATAAAACAAATTGTTACTTCCTAAACTTAAATACAAATACAACATAACTTAAATATAAAATAAATCAAAATTACACCATCCAGAGTTTTCATCCAGTTTCACAAACAGAAGCATTTCAAAAATTTTTCGTTAAAAAAAAATATGCGTGTTGATCCGGAACAGGAAGCATTCGCAAAGTACATCCTGAAACTGGGAAATGGAAATCTTCCAAAAAATGATTTCAATGAAATCGAATTACCTGAGGATATAATTTCCAGTGGTAATTTAATCGAAGAAGTATTTGGAAGTTGCCTTGCGAATCTAAATTACGAAGGAATGAAGGAACGTGTTATTCTCGCGCCGCTGAACAAAGAAGTCAGTAATATTAATGCTGAGATCGTCGATCGTCTCCCAGGAGAATACAAATCGTATAAAAGTTTTGATTCTGTAAAGGATAAACAGGAAGGAGGTATTGAATTCACGCCAGAATTTCTTAATTCGATTGAAATTGCTGATTTGCCACCCCATGAATTAAAACTAAAGAAAAATACGATAATTATGCTAATGCGTAATTTAGATATTTCGGAGGGCATGTGCAATGGAACACGCCTGATTGTTACCGAATTATGTAACAACGTAGTTAAAGCAAAAATAATTACTGGGGAAAAAGCTGGACAAGAAGTACACATTTCTCGAGTTACGCTCGACTCCAGTAAAGGTCAACTTGGATGTACAATACAACGACATCAATTTCCGCTTTGACCAGTGTTTGCGATTACCGTTCATAAATCTCAAGGACAAACGTTCGAATTTGTTGGCGTCGACTTGCGTACACGTGTCTTTAATCACGGTATGTTGTACGTAGCATTTTCCCGTGTTAAACGACAAAATAGCTTAAAAGTTCTGTTACCACCTGAAAATGAACGTCGCACGTATAATGTTGTGTGGAAAGAAGCATTGAACGCTCCTGATCTAAATTCTATGCCTTGATATAAACAGCGACGATTTCCCAGTCGAATAAAATAAATAAAATTAAATTAAATTACAGTTGTTTTGCGAAAGTGTTTAAAAAAACTTTCTTTCTTTTTCCGAGCAAAGCTCGGTCCCCGGAACTATATATAGAGAGAGAGAGTGTGTAATTTTGTGAATGGTGGAAAACAAATATAAATAAATCAAAACTTACAGTAAAATTTTATGTTGCGCGGGATATGTAGCCGCGTTTCGTCTCTCTCTCGTTACGCGGGGGTTTGCACCCGCGTTGCGCGAGGGTATTGCTCACGCGTTACTCCGTTTCCCTCGTTGCGCGGGGGTATTGCACACGCGTATTATTTTCCTTCGTTGCGCGTGGGTATTACACACGCGTAATATTATTTTCCCTGATGGTGTAATCCACCAAAATTTATTTATTTTATTTATAAGAGTTATTTTAAATGTTTTAATTTATTTATATTATTTATATTATTTATTGTTTCTGTTAAAAATGTTTTTATTTATTTATTTATATTTTTATATTTATTTTCCATGTTCACCACTCCACGAAAATGTAGTTGTCAGTTGTCGCAAAGTGTAAAAAGGTAATGGATGTAATGGTCGAAAATAATTGGCTTTGTCACTCAACCAAGAGGGAGGACACGCGCCCCACGATCGAGAAATACTAACATGAGAAAATGATAATGCAGTTGCGCTCTACTTTGATAATGTAGGCGCGTTCTACTTTGAATAGATGTCGACACGAGAAAATATCTATTCAAAAGTAGTAACAACTGACTGTACTAAATATGCTATCGAAACGAGAATATTCTACAGGAATATAGATGGTGCACTTGTCACTGTGAATTTAATATTTACCTCGATTATACGATAGAACGTGACGTAATAAAATTCGGCAATTAATGAAAAAGTTGCATTTAATAAATAAGAAGCGGTTTGAAATATTATTTGTTGAACCGCTACAGTTTCGTACTTCGGCTTTCTTGCGATCTAGAATGAATGAAATAATGATTAAGGTGATGATTTAGCTGCAAGGCGATTCTGGGACTTCTCAATAGGCAATAAAACAATAGTAAGTGATTTATAAAAATACTGTATTTAATAAATGCAATCCTGGACAAGATTTGTAAAGTTGGTACAAAAGTTAACAGTGTAAATATATATCAACGATAAGACATAATAATCGCGAATTCAATTTAATGACTCAAAAATTTTGAGTTAATACGGACAAAGCACCGCCACTTCCATTACAATTTCCATTATTATTCACCCGCCTATAAGTTATGTACCAGATGTGTTACTATTTGAGCACCTGGCATACCAATTAGATGGCCTAATGATACAGTACCACCATGTACATTAACTTTTGTCGGATCGACATACATTAAACATGTTGGCCACAACAACGAGGGAGAATGCTTGATTAGCAACATCGTCTTTTTTCACACCGGCGTTTTCCAAAAGTTTAGGTACTGCGAATACCGGTGCAGTTTGTAACAATCTAACATTTAAAATGCTGGATTGTTAGCAGATATTACTGTGTTATATTTAATCTTGGTGCGGTTTTCTTCTGCCGGCTATGTCTCGTCAGTGTGGTCGTGGATGTTACCAAGAACACAGTAATCTTGAATAAACCGCTAATTAAACTGAACTATATACTGCTTATAATCACCTCATGCAAAATAAGTTATTCCCGTTCAAATTTCAAACCTTTTTCCCGTAATCTGATTTTAAATACCCATATGGTAAGACATTAAGAAATGAAAAATAAACATGTTTTTCACTTTAATAATATAAAAAGAAATTAAATAAAAAAAAAATATCAACTTAAAGAACTTAAAGCTACATAAATGGCCTAAATCTACGTTTAATAAAATGGTTAGTATTTTAATTGTTACCTATATATTGTTTTGATGAAACTAGATCATCGGTTACATCCAGCTGGAATCCAAACCACGTTCGACTGCAGAAGTTGTGATGAACAAAGAAAAACGTGCTCCAGTAAAATTACCAACATAACAGCCTTGCGGTAAAAAAAAACACCCCCGTTGACTGCGTCTTAACTGCATGCCCAATATCACTGTATGGCTCGAGTTTTGCTTAATGGCGGTCTGTGCAAACTCACAATTAGAATTGTTGTGCTTTGTTTTTTTTTATTATGAATTCCTATTAGACTACAGTGTATACAGTAGAAAGTGAACGCCAACAAGAAAAGTTACAGTAAAAAGCCAACAAGAAAAGTTCAATTTTTTTTTCTTTCACTATTAATATTTATTATTGATATTCATTATTATTAATTGTTTCTTTATTAATACATAAAACTATATGATAATTCAGAAAGAACTTATACTACGTATCTTATATGTATACAATCATATATTTACATTTGATTTTTTTTTTGTTTTTAACTATTCAATCTGATGGGCTCAAGCACCAAGAAAATTCAAAGTTTTTTTTTTATATATATTTGTCACTATAACTATGAAACTTCTTTTCATGTAGTAAAAAGCTCGAACAACATAAACAAAAAAAAATCACATACGAGTTCAATATTAAACCATCACAAAGTTGAACTTTTTTATTGATTCTTTTATGTTGTAAATATAATTTGGGATAATCAAATTTTGTTTTATTATTTTTGTTTTTTTTTTTCAATTTTTGCTATTTTTGTTGTGTCTCTTACTACACCGATTATCAGACTCTAATCCCAAAAAAAACTTTCTTCGATCTCATAACCCGTTGATGTTATCGGAGGAGGGGAAATGTAAGACCAAAAAAAAAAAAAACAACGAATCATCGCAGTACACGTTAATTATAATTTATGATGTTAATTATATTGTAGTTAAAGTTGTTTCGATGAGGCCAAGTTATAATTGTGACAAAACCACAATGCGTCACAAGTTGGAAAATCTATTGGATCGGTTTCAGCATCTTGAATATTTAAAATTTGCGCTAATGATTTAACATTTAATTTCATTGAGTCCAAAACTGGTTACGGTTCCATTAAACGTTCTATGTGCTGATTTGGAGCCAATGGTACAACGATTTTTAAGTCAGCATGTCGACTTTCAGCAAACTATGAGATCATATTGAACCAGCAGTTCTTCTGAACTAAAATCTTTATCGCGTGCAAAAAGCCTACCTTTTTGGCCGTATGGCAGTATAAAAATTGCTATGCAATCACAATTATTGAGTACCTTATAGTATTTGCTTCTTATTCGGTACGAGTTATTTATTACATCCGTGGCTGTCAAATTATTTTCAACTGTAATATGGTCATGTGCAATTCCCAGAAGCGGTAACATTTTTTGCAGTGCTTTCTCATCTTTTTTGGTACCATTGCGATTGCTTAAATTGATAATAATGACTGTAGGCCACGATATTTATGGTTCATATTGTATTCGAGTTCTATCAGTTTCGGTGTCGTGTTCTATCTATTTTATCGCTAGATGCGGTGAAAATGGTACACCATCTAGTTTTTCGTAATCGGGCTAAAACGAATAAAAATATTATTAAAATACAGACCTTACAGTTTACGGGTTACAATAACCTTCGACAGTTTAACATATCCATATGTATATGTGGCACTGTCGAAGATTTCAAAAAATGACCTTAACTGATTTATTTATGTAAACAGTATAAAATTAACAGTTTTAAGTGGGGATTGAGATAACTGACATGTGTGTACTCCTACAATCGTTTCTAAAAAACGACAATTAAGTGAAATTAGTGTTATACTGCGCTTGCGAAGCTTATTATTCAAGACTAATCTTTCATTTTGTCAGTAAAACCAATTGCGGTGCAATTTATAATTATTGGAGGAGCTGTCGAAACTTTTTGTTTCTTAGTGAACCATTTTTGTCTTGAATGATTTACTCCAATCACTTCTTTATTCGTTTTCAAATATTTCTCTGCGATAGCTACCGCTATGTCGCCTGCACTTCCCTTTAAGAAAGCCTTTACTTCACTTTACTAACGGGAAGTTAAAGAGTGTACGTACTACAACCGACCGACCACCGACCAAAAATTTAGCAGTGGTGGTTAACCCAGTAGCAATTGTAGGGCAAAGTTTAAGTAAGGTGTTTTACAGTTCGAGAGATGAATACATCTATGTTGA
The DNA here is from genome assembly GCA_963932295.1 of Tipula lateralis. Taxonomy (NCBI): domain Eukaryota; kingdom Metazoa; phylum Arthropoda; class Insecta; order Diptera; family Tipulidae; genus Tipula; species Tipula lateralis. The sequence continues at coordinate 386,683 of CAWVQQ010000001.1, forward strand.
TGTACTTCGATAAGGTGCCTCGGTTGTGTGATATCTCAAAATATACCCATCTATTACCAAATTGGTGATTGTACGTAAGAAGTATCAGTCGCCGGTTGTAGCTTAATGGTTAAGAGAGTTTCTCATCACGCCGCGGTATCGAGTTCGTTTCCCGCCGTTGACCGAAAATTAACACGCAACCGGATGACATAAAAATGCGTTTGTGTGTAAAAACATTCGTTGGGCTGACCACCTACAATGTGCACCAATCGTTAAAATTGGTTCGTAAGGTCTCATTTGAGACCCGGTAAGGCCCGTTTACGGCCTCTAAGCCATAGATTTACGTAAGAAGTATACTGTTTTCGCCAACTTTATTGTTTCAAATATTGAAATGCTAATATACCATGTGAGTAGAATCTTCTAATGCCGTATCTACCTTTGAATCGTTGAGATTTTATTGAGTAGTGTGCGGCATCAAAAATATCAGTTTATAAATTCGTCGAGCTTGATGTAAGTATACGTGATTGAAGTACTTTGCTTTTTTCCCCTCTATTATTATCTACGGCTTAGAGACCGTAAACAGTCCTTACCACGTCTCAACTGAGATCTTACGAACCATTTTTAATGGGTGGTGCACATTATTAGGTGGTCAGTACAATGAATGTTTTTACACACAATAGCTTTGTATATCAACCGGTGCATGTTAATTTTTGATCAACGGCGAGAATCGAACTCGAAACCGCGTCGTGATGAGAAACTCTCTTAACCATTAAGCTACAACCGCTTTTCTCCTATGGTTACTATAATTATTTTGTTGTGGATGCCCTAATTCTGAAGAACCATTCAAGGAGTTTATTTATACTTCACTGATATTCATATTCACTGCACACCTTAAATAAGATGTTGGAAAAGAAAACTCTTCGAAATAAAATTAGTTTATTATTTATTGTGATAAAGAATCAGCAATACAGTAACAACAGATAATTAAGATAATTAATTTGATTTTGGTTTAAAATAAAGTTTTCGACACAGAGCACTATTAAAAATGGGTATCTGTTTCTTCTCGTTAATCTGAATATCATTCGATGATGCCACTCGTTGCGATATCCTAAAATGTGTGTACAATAGTAAATCATTTATATCAGATGTCGCCAATTTATTTTCTTCATGGAATTGTTTGATTGTTTCACACAACTCTTGTATATACCACGAGCCATGTTTATTCCAAAACGAAATATGATCATGATGCGAACTTAGACTAATCAATATATCAGCATGAATGGGATGTGAATATACTAGTTGATCACTTGTATTGTCGATACTGTCGCTATTGATGTTAGATACCCTAGATTGTTGTTGTGGACGCAGCTGTACGCCTGGATCCGTACTACCGCCACGGCACGGATTTACAAAGAATAGTTTGGGTTTTCCTGCCAATTCTTTACAATTGCTTGCTGTATACTGATTAACTAGTTTATATAGATCGTAGTCTGAATCGTGTGCATATATTCTATTGCCAATCGAACCGTGTGACAGTATAAAAACAGCAATACAATCACAATTCTTTAAAACATCCGATTTTGAGGCCCTGATGTGATCTGTATAGTTAAATATTTCCTCTTTTGACAAATTATTTTCAACTATAATATTGTCGCGTTCGAATCCGAGTAGAGGTAAATTTTCTAGAAGGGCTTCGACATCCTTGTTGGTACCCACACGTGGCTTAAACGATGGTTCGTTGTATTTGTAATGATTAAATATTATGGCGAGGCCACGATACTTGTGATCCATGTTGTATTCGTATGAATTCATATCTTGTGTCGTATCGTAGGCAAATTTTTTTTTAATAAAATCACTGTCCTCAGGTTTTGTAGGTGTTTTGGTTGATAGTGCTGGCCGGGCATGTGGTATATCACAATGTTTTTCTTTTTGTCGCTGAAAGGAATAATAATATATAAGTTGGAGTATATATCCGATGAACAGAATAACTTAAGTTATATAGTTCTAATATATGATTCCATTACAAAATGGCTGATTTCTAATAATCGTTATCTGTCTTATAGATAACAAACAATCAAAATGGACAACTATTTTAGTCCTTATTTAAGTTTATTATGCTTTAATATATAGTTTATTTAATAATCAACGAACCAAACCACCAACAGCATCGTTGAATCTATTCGACTTGGCGCGTTTACACTTAGGCATTTTAAATACACTTTACACTGAGAGAAATCGTAATCTAATATTAAGAATAGTGTATTCTTAAATGCACGAATTTAAAAATTTTATAATTTCAAGAATATATGATGCGGATTTATGAATTAAATGCACTAATTTAAACTAAACAGTAAATTTTCTTCACAATTATGACTTCATTAATTGAAATTATTATTCTTAATTTGAAATACTCGTAAAATGGTCAAATTCAACCGATTTGTTCTTAGCTCGAAAATTCTACTCTTAAATTAAGAATTGTATGCACCAAATAATATTTTCACGAGTTTTATGAAATTGTGCCTAATTTATGATCAAGTTAAGCAGAAATCTTGTGCATGAAATTGAGAAAATGGATTTCTTGAAACATTATTTTTAATTCAAGATTAATTTTTAATGTTTTTACTCTTAAATCCAATCAAATATATACTTAAAAGATCGCGGTATTATGATTTAAAGTTTTATAAATAAAAACATTTTTTTTGTGTATGTGAAACATGATTTGAGTTTAATAATTATGATTGAAGAATTACATACGCACACTTATCACGTTTTATTTAGTACGAAACTAGCTACAAATAATTCTTGAACAATAAATAATACCCTCAAATTATAGCGTAATGTATCAGCAAAATGATCTTTGAAAAATCCCATATTTAAAAATATTGCTGGATTCTAAAATTTTTCTATGGCTTCTTCGCACTCACTAATACTACAAAATAAAATAAAAATGAACCAAAAATGCGAAAACCTAGATATTCTCAACATTCCTAAATACTGTTAATGGAAGAATATATATATATATATATATATATATATATATATATATATATATATATATATATATATATATATATATATATATATATATATATAATATATATATATATATATATATATATATATATACATATATATGTATATATGTATATATATATATATATATATATATATATATATATATATATATATATATATATATATATTGTTAGTGCTTTCTTCTCGTTCAGATACATTAGGTGATGCTGAATACATGTCGTTTTCAAAGAGCATCCCTAAGGTGAACACCACCAACACCAGTCGAGATTAACGAATATCTCAACGGCATAGGTCATATCAAGGATATTACCGGCGCTCACCGTAATCTAAGCCTCCTTATGTATTTGACAGGAGATACTTTATATCGTAACCGCTTAGGCCGGTTCTTTTGGAATTATCGATAATGTTAATCATATAGCTTATGAAACAATGCTCGCTCCCCTGATTTTAATTGAACTCGCTTCACGTTAGAACTCGCCCAATGCCCCAATCGTGTAGGTCAGGAAATCCGACGAAATTGGCACCCGTTAGTCCGTAAGATGCACACCTCAACCCTAAAAAGAATTTATTGGGATGGGCACCACTTAAACCACTAACGCGTCAACAAGCTATCTCCTCGAAGAATGTGGAATCAAACTTGATATAGTTCATGCATGGACTATTTTGACTCAGGAGCTCTGACAATTACAAGGAGCCAGAACAGTCTAAAAGTCCCCCTGCACCCAACTAAAACTAATCATAAAAAACTGAAAAATCTAGTTGGTTATGAAATAGATAATTGTAAATGATCATGTCAATGGAAGTCATTGGAATGTTTTGTTTGTTGAATATCATTCGTATGTAGCAATAGATCGTGGTAATATATATATATATATATATATATATATATATATATATATATATATATATATATATATATATATATATATATATATATATATATGTATATATATATATATATATATATATATATATATATACATATATATATATATATATATATATATATATATATATATTATATATATATATATATATATATATATATATATATATATATATATATATATATATATATATATATATATATATATATATATACAAAACTATCAAATGGCATGATAAATTAAATTTTAAATAAGTACAAAAGATTGGCTAGGTAACCAGTAATTTATTAGCAAGTAATCTCAATTTATTAGTCAATAATCTTATTTTATAACCAGTATTCTCAATTTCATAATGCATTAATTTTTCATACTAGTGAATTTGAATATAGTAATCTCAATTTGAGATCACGGAAATGCATATATATATTGCTTCTACACTCAAGTCATGTCTATTTAGAATCGATATCACACTAAATACACGATTCATGCACATTTTTTTTATCTTATCCTTAATTTGAGATTAATTTTCATAATTTGAAACTAAATTATGTTACGTTTTTGAGAATACGTTTCACGGCAGGCGTCTAAATATTGTTGAAATCCATTTTACTATTTTATCTCCAGTTTCTTCATATTTTAAGTTTACAATTCAAATAGTGAGGACCTGCGGCTTTTAAAATAATTGTTTTTTTTAATTTTGGTTTTTAATATTAAGTGTTGATATAAATAATTAATAAATAATACGTATGTGGTTGTGTTTTTGATATTTTGACTTGAAAAAATTAAAAAAAAAAGATTTTCATATATACCAGAACGGTTGTGAAATAGGTTTTTGTTTGTGGAAAACGGTTTTCATTTCCGTTCATAAATTTAGTTAGAAAGATTGTATTTGTGTTATCAGTGCAGTGAAAGCCAAAATATACGATCTAACATCAGGATTTTTTTAAAAAAATGGGATTATTAAAAAAATAACGTATATTAATTAAATCATAAGAAAACAGGATCGGAATTTTGTGATTGTATGATCAGTGCCGCCGTATCGTGATATTAGGTAAGTTTATATGTAAACAACAACTAAAAAACATGTATATATATATATATATATATATATATATATATATATATATATATATATATATATATATATATATATATATATATATAAAAATATATATATATATATATATATATATATATATATATATATATATATATATATATATATATATATATATATATATATATATATATATATGTTTGACCAATTTTATACCAATTTTTATTTACCATGGAACTTACCATAAGAGAAATCATGTAAAGTAAACTATATAAACCAATTTAGAGTTTAATCGTATTTTACAGTTTTTATATAGATATTGCAGACGAGACAGCTTCACATTCTTCATTGAGTGACTTCCAATTTAGCGACACACATGTACAAAAAAAAGTGGTTGTCATGCTTTCATGAGCCGTGGGAAACTGTTGAGTTGAAATGGCAGGCAACATTTCCGGGAAGACGAGCTGAACTGACAAATCTTAAATGTTCGTCGGATAAAACTACGAGTTTTTTGAACGAGTGGTGCCTCTACAAATCTGCTAATGGGTTAAAACTGGTAAGAAGGAACTTATTTATTAGCATAGAATTTAATTCTATTTAACAAAATTACAATTTGTTTTTCCAGGTCGATATAGATTTCGAAAATTTATATGAAGAGAAGAACACTCCCTTATTATCTGGCTGGCAACACTTCACTGAGCATTGCGACAGTATATTTCTGCAGAATATCAAAGACGCTAAAGATAAGAAGGAAGTGGAAATCATAAGAAGCATCAGTGACATAGGTAGATTACCCAATTATTATTTTGATGTATGTTTAGTTAATAAATATTATTTGTTTTTACAGATATCAAATGTAGGCTAATTTTCAAATTGCTGCATTACTGCGTACCACCAACATCCAGGGTTAATAAGGTCAACAATGAGCAGAGCATTTGGAAACCCTCAATTGCAGATTCCATAGCATCCTTCATATTGGTGGTATCGTGCCACAGCGAGGTTGAAGCCCACCTACAGAGAAGTGGGCAAATTTAAATTTGAACCTCTTGTGATGGCAGTTGGTGACAACATTGCAGGTTGGGAATATGTTACGGTATTTGATGGCATTTTATATAAATTTGATAATGTAATCACGGCCATTGATTGTTGCTTCAAATTGTTTTACGTTTTTGACATTCTTGAGTTTTAAAATTCTAATTTTAAAATTCTTGAGTTTGATAAACTTCAAACGCTTAATAAACTTGTTGAAAAATATTGTTTTCTGTAAGAATATGAAAAATATTTGAAAATTTTACAGGTCTCTCATATAGCATGTAGTTTTACTGAATATAAAATTGATGATTACTTGTTTTACCAAATCAAACTGTATAAAATTATACATATTTTAGTTGAAACTAACGTAGTTAAGATAATTGCACAAAATATAAAAACTAAGTTTGATAATCATTATAAAATACATCTAGTGGAAAAACCGATATTGGAGTACCAGGTTTTTTATATAAATGATGTAGTTATAAAATTAATAATATTGAGAAAAACCAAGGATGGGAAGCCATATGCAAAATATAATTTCTTGTAATTTACTACTACTTAGTTCAATTTTTATATATTATATATATATGTATATATATATATATATATATATATATATATATATATATATATATATATATATATATATATATATATATATATTTATATATATATATATATAAATATATATATATATATATATATATATATATAAATATATACACATATATATATATATATATATATATATATATATATATATATATATATATATATATATATATATATATATATATATATATATATATATATATATATATATATATATAAATATATATATATATATATATATATATATATATATATATATATATATATATATATATATATATATATATATATATGTCTTTTCAAAAATAATAGCCTTAAAATACTTTTATGAATTAATGTACATTTAGTTTGATTTAAATTATTATATGTAACTATTAAATGTAAATTTTATTATATAATAATTAAAACTGTAAATAAAATATTAAATATATATATTATCAATTAATAAAAATTATTATTTTTATAAATAAACTAAAATTAAATCAATTGTTTTATTTATTTTCATTAATCTACAGGCAGTCATGAAGTTTTACGAGATAAGTTTCAAATTGAGAATTCTTTTAGTTTCCAATTATGAACATGCACTTCGCAAATTAAATCTTAGTTGCTCAAATTGTATGTGTTTTTGGTTTCCTATTGAGAATACTTTGCTCAAATATTTCTACTGTCTCGCTCAAAAGAAGCATCTATAGCTCAAATTTCATGATTTAAAGTGTCAAATTGAGAATAGTCCTCAATCAAGTAAAACAGTAGTTTAATTTTAATCGGTGTAATGACAACTACAGCAAGTTGTTCTCATTTCGAGCAAAAGTTAAAAAAATATTAATGAATTTTTTGTCCATTATTCTCCAATGAATTGCTTTAGTCTTAATCACAAACTACGTATGACGAAACAGAGATTATTCTTGTAACAAATTCTCAAGATATAAACTACCCATTGTTTATATTAAGAGCATTAGATTTAAATGAAGAATAACACTTTTCTTTATCTATACATTTACTTCTTCATTTTAGAATTTTTCTACGCCATGAATCATCAAGGAGTTTTTCATAATTATTCTCCCGATGAGAAAAATATTGCTTGGCGCACATTTAAGCAGCTTTTATGCTCAATACTGACCCTATTGCAATCAATAACAGCAATCATTTCTCTCAGTGTATAGAGGTTCGTTTCAATTTAACCAACCGTCCGATACAAACACCACAAAGCAATTGATTATAAAATTATATAGAGAATAAACCAAACGTTAGATAAGATAAGAAATACAATGACATTGATTAAATTTAGGCAACTATAAAATTCTATAATTGAAGTATGAAATTGGATGGACTGCACTGGATTCCATAATTTGCGAGCGATATGTCTCACCTTTAAGTTTGATTTTTTATCAGTCGTTTAACGTTGATAATAAAATATTTTTGAATGTATGTAGTTTATTTGCTTACGGATTTGCTTACATAATATATTGAGTAAATATGCAAACGGTATGAGATGTATATAACTAACAACATGAGTCACAAACTATGTATTAAATCCAACGTCAGTTGCGTGCAGATTGATAAATTGGAGCAGTTTCGGCTCCTTCATAGTTCTCTTTTAAGACCATATATCTTACACCGATTTACGTGACAGATGAATCGGCCCATAAACCACTTCAACCACGGAGGCATAAAGTATTCATCCACATAATTAAACACTTCATCTGCATGTTTATTTATTTATTTATTTTTCGCCGGTTATTACAAGCCATTATTGGCCCGTACCGTGTCAACCATCTGACTCCATCGGCTTCGTTCACGAGACAGCTTTTCAAACTGTGGTTGAAAAGAACTCGGTATGTGCCTTCGACGTCGCGTATTGGGCTATATCTCACACGCATGATTCTTCTCTCGAAGGCTTCTTCACTCGTCAAGATCCAACTCTCACATCCATACATGACAACGGGTCTGATCAACACTCTGTACAGTTTCAGCTGAGCCGTATTTGCAAGATATTTTGATTTCAGAATTGGAAGGACAGGATATAAAGCCTGATTGCCAGCGTCATGGCGAACCGTGATATCCTCTCCCACACTATTATCGTGAGTAATGAGAGATCCAAGATACTTGAATCTCATTACTCCTTCAAACGTGTGGTTACCACTACTGAAATCAATTGCGTCAATTTGGCTTCGGGATGTTCAATGAGAAAACCAACTCCAAGATTTCCGAGGTCATCTCCACTGTCTAGCAAAGTATAGCCTTGGGACACATGGTCTCCACTTCTAGTTCATCGAGTTTCTAGGAGCGCTACGAGTTCGAGCCGATACTCCTTCATACATGTGATAAGGCTTTCCAACGCGCCAGGTTTTCTGAGTGACTGCACGTTCCACGTGCCGATCCTCATTCTCGTTTCCGGGTATTAAAGCGGGGGGTCATTCTTGTTTTGGCGGTGTAGGATTTTTTTTATCTTGTTGACATTTTTAACAGTGATTGTTTTTTACGGATACGGGCCCAGCAATCCAACCCGATTTAGTCGCCTCCTACGACAAACTCTAGATACTGTGGTGATATGGATCTCATGTTTCGTTCGAAAGATTTACCAAACACGTACATTTGAAAAAAATTTGACGTGACCATATTACAGTTGAAAATTATTTGACATAGCCACGGAGGTAATTAATTACTCGTACCGATTAAAAAGATAATACTGTACTCAATAATTTTAATTGCAAAGCAATTTTTATACTATCATACGGCCAAAAAGGTAGTCTTTTTGCACGCGATAAAAATTGGGGTGATTCCGAGGCAGGATGCAAAAGGGATTTTTCACCATACGATTACGATCGGTGGTGTAAATGAACACATCTATTTCCCCCTGTTGGAGTGCAGAATTCATGGGCCAACCCATTTTCCATGTCAGTACTATAGGCTGGCATGAAGCTATGCAATGTACAGATGGTTCTATGTAAATCGGACCTATAGCCGTACGTCCTCGATTTGGCTGTAATGGCGTAAGGTAAGGACGTAAATAAGCGAACCGCGAAAGAGTTGTAAGTGCCTGGAGCCCCGAAACAAATTGTAGAGATAAAAACAAACAAACAAACAAAACTGAATAAATTGTTTTGATGACGAATTTTATTTCAAACGTATTGCAGAATCGAATTCGTGTGTTCTAAGAAGAATAAATTGAAAAGATTGAATTTCGTCGATTACAACGCCATCTATCATGAACCGAATAAAATATTTCATTCAAATCATACGTACTTTTAGTCGTAGAATCCTTTTCTGCAATAAAAAATATGGCTTCCAATCTTTGTTTAAAAGTTACCCCCGCCCACCTACAAAGCGGGGGATGGGGGACTATTTTTTTGCACTAAATGTATTTCCCCCGCGGTATAATTAAATTTTGATAATGAACATTTTTTCTGTAGAGTGGCTATTTTTCGAGATATTTGATCGTCTCAGTTTAAAAGAAACACCCGGTATATACATATATATATATATATATATATATATATATATATATATATATATATATATATATATATATATATATATATATATATATATATATTATATATATATATATATATATATATATATATATATATATATATATATATATATATATTTATATATATATATATATATATATATATATATATATATATATATATATATATATATATATATATATGTATATATATATATATATATATATATGTATATATATATATATATATATATATATATATATATATATATATATATATATATTTATATATATATTGTTACGATTTCGCCGAGTGGTTATTTTAATTATTTTATCCTGTTCGATCACTGGACTGTGAATATCAAACTCGCAAAGATTAAATTTCAATTAAATTTATTTCCCACAAATAGTACACAAATATTTCACAAATAATTCACTAATATTTATTTTCACTATTATTTTACACAATATTTATCACTACTATTATTTTAACACTTAACTTTCACTATTATTTTCACTTCCCGATATTAACACGTCAAAATTCAAAATTGAACTGTTTCGTAACTCAAATGTCTACACCTATTTATACGACGCAAATACTTGTAGAACATTCCACTATTTTTCATCTCTACACTTCGCGAATGTTCTTACGGTCGTATTTTGTTCGCTCCGCCTATTTCATTATTTATTTTTATTCTGTTCGTAAGTGTAAACATTTGGTTACAGGGTAATCTCTACTGCTATAATTTTCTTCTTAATTATCACAGGTGACATCTGTGATTCGTGATACTACACTCCGCCCAAACCTGTTCGTCCCGAACAGGATCCAGACCTCTACCTCTATAGAACGCTAGTCGTTCTAGGTGTACAACCTTGGGTTTTCCTCGTACTCCTCTTTTGATCCTATAGATCACATCATTTATTCTTGTTATGACCTTGTACGGTCCCTCCCATCCAGGTTGTAATTTCTGCGATAACCCTTTCTTACGTTGTGGGTTGTGAAGCCATACCAATTGACCCTCGTCAAATCCTTTATTGTTCGCTCGTACATCATACCGAGCCTTTGTTTTATCACTTGACAATTTGATTTTCTCTCTGACAAATTCGTTTATGTTGTTGATCTCCTCTTTCAAGTTGTCCACATATGCTTGTCCACATTTAGCTGATGATGGAACCGCTCCAAATTTGAGATCACCTGGCAGTCTTAAATTGTTGCCGAAAAGTATTTTCGCTGGTGTTACTACTGTTGTGTTATGCACCGCAGATCGATAGGCCATTAAGAACAATGGAATGCCATGATCCCAATTCCGCTGGTTTTTATCCACTGTTTTGGCTATAAACTCCTCCAATGTGGCATTGAAACGCTCCACCATGCCATCAGACTGTGGGTGGAAAGGTGTTGTCCGCGTTTTATTAATTCCCAGTAACTGGCACATCTCCTGGAAGACAACCGATTCAAAATTCCGCCCTTGATCGGAATGCAGTTCCATTGGTACCCCATAACGGCTTATCCAATTGTATACCACTGCATTGGCGATTGTGGTTGTTTCCTGATTTGGGATAGGATATACCTCTGGCCACTTACTGAAGTAGTCCATTACTACCAACACATATTTGTTGCCACTATCGCTGGTTGGAAATGGTCCTGCAACATCTATGGCAATCCTCTCAAATGGTGCTCCCACATTATATTGTTGCATCGCTCCACGGCTCTTCTTTGCCGGTCCTTTCACGGCCATACATTGGTCACACTTTTGACACCATTCAGCCACTGCCTGTCTACATCCTGCCCAGTAGAACCTTTCACGTGCTTTGGCTATCGTTTTGTTAATTCCTAGGTGGCCTATGCTTGTTCCTCCGTGGTATTCCTCCAATATTTCCGCCATCCTGATCCTCGGTACTACCACCAACGATTGCTTTGTCTTGCCATCGGAGCTTTCCCATGTTCGCTTTAAGCAGCCGTCTTCCATGTTTAAAATATCCCATTGGGCCCAGTAAGCCTTGATAGTTGGGCCTTTATCCGCAATATCACTCCATGTGGGACGATGTTCTTCCTCCATGAATTTGATAATTACTGCCAAATCTGGATCCTCCCGTTGCTCTTTGGAGATAACATCGTTGGTCCATTCATCAGCTGGCAACACTTTCATTAGTCTGATATCGACGATGTTTTCCTTATATTCCGCCCGGTCGCAATGTTTACAATCCACTCTACATGGTCGTCTTGACAACGCATCCGCATTTCCATGAGCGCTTCCTTTCCTATGTTGGATTTCGTAGACAAAACTCCCCAATCGCTCAGTCCACCTTGCTACTTGTCCTTCGGGATTTTTAAATTGAAGTAACCATGTCAAGGCGCCATGATCCGTTCTTAATAGAAATGATTGGCCATAGAGGTATTTCCGGAAATGTTCCACACATTTCACTATGGCCAACAATTATCTTCTTGTTACACAGTAGTTCCGCTCTGGCTTCGATAAGATCTTTGAATAATATGCGATGACACGTTCCTGTCCATCGATTTCCTGTGACAACACTCCTCCCAAGCCATAATTGCTTGCATCCGTATCCAAAATAAAACGTCTATTCGGAACCGGATACGAAAGCAATGGTGCTGTGCATAATCGCTGCTTCAGTTCATTGAATGCTTCCTCGTGTTCATCACTCCATTGGAACGGCTTGTTCTTCTGTGTCAGCTCGTGTAAACTTCTTGCAATGTTGGCAAATCCTGGCACAAATCGTCGATAATATGTGCATAGTCCGATGAAACTCCTCAGTTCATGTAAATTATGCGGTCTTGGCCAATCCTTTACGGCGGAGATCTTGTCTTCATCTGTATGAATGCCGCTTGTTGTTATTTTGTGTCCCAAATATTTGACTTCTTCCCGGAACAATACACATTTCTTCGGACTCAACTTCAATCCAGCTGCTCTGATTCTTTCGAATACTTCCTCCAGGTTTTGTAGATGTTCATTGAAGTCCTTGCCCATAACAATGATGTCGTCCAAATATACTAGGCATGTTTTCCAGTGGAGTCCTTTAAGTACACGTTCCATTAGCCGTTCGAAAGTCGCAGGGGCGTTACAAAGTCCAAATGGCATGACATTGAATTGCCATAATCCATTGCCCACACTGAACGCTGTCTTTTCCTTATCTTCGTCTGCGACCTCCACTTGCCAATAGCCGCTCTGCAAATGCAATGTTGAAAACATCCGTGCTCCTGCCAATGTATCCAGTGTGTCGTCGATCCTTGGTTATGGGTAACTATCATTCTTGGTAACTGTGTTGAGCTTCCGATAATCAACGCAGAATCTCATGCTTCCATCCTTCTTTTCCACCAATACTACTGGTGAACTCCATGGACTCGTTGACTGCTCAATTACTCCCGATGTTTGCATATCAGTTACCATCTTATCCACCTCTGCTTGCTTAGCAAATGGTAACCTTCTTGGCGCTTGTCGAATAGGTGTCGATGTTTCTGTGTCGATCCGGTGTTTAACCATATTTGTTCTGCCATTATCTTCCGGTGCACCACAGAAAATGGACATATATTTTTGAAGCAACTCCTTTGCTGCTTGTTTTTATTTTGGCGTTAATTGTTCCGTCCATTTCTGTGTTAGTTCCTCCGTTATTTTCCGTTGTCGTTGGTCGTTGGCCTTTACACACGGATTCACCTCCTCGCATTTTATAATGGTGGATACTTCCTCACCTCGACCGATGATAGTTCCCTTTTTGATTGTTTTTGTCACATCCGATAAATTAAGAGCCCGTATCGGAACTCTAAAGTCACAATCCGGTTTAACCAAAGCTTTTCCAATGATAATTTCTTTGGTTTGTATCTCGTCACTGTTGGCTTTCACAACCCACAATCCTTGTGTTCCAGGACCTCTATCCAATTTCCCCCAAACAACCGTTTCCGAGTGTGGTGGTAGCTTCGTCCGATGATCCAATGTTATCCTCCTTACAATTGGCTTCTTCCCGTTGTTCAGTTGCAAAGGCAGTTCGACATTACCGTAGCTCAATGTTCCCCGTCCGACATCCAATACGAATCCATTTCGCTTCATGAAGTACATTCCCAGGATGACCTCATCCACAATATCCGCAAGCAGAACTTCATGTTGAAAACTGTTGTTACCGATTCGTATTGTCACCTCCTTCTTTCCTTTAATGGCCGCACTGTCGCCTGTCGCCGTTTGTAACTTGAACCCATCCATTCTCCGAACTCCATTCGTGATAAAATCCGGCCGCACAATCGTTCTCGTTGCTCCAGTGTCCAATGTTATCAAACTAAATCGTCCCTCTACTTCGCCTCGCACCATCAAGCTATCACCACCTTTTACCAATCTGGAAATGGAGATGAAGGTTATGGAGCATTTGGTTGTGGGAGTCAGCTTTTGCTCCTCAAAGCTGACTCTTACTCGTTTAACACCTTTGTTGTTGTTTGGCGTTCCTCCTCGGCGGGTATTTTTCGTTCCTCCGGTGGCCTTCGGTACATCGGCGATGGTGTTCTCGCCCGTTTGCGCCTTATCTCACAGGATTCACTTGAGATGTGTCCTATTTTGTCACAAACCCAACATCTGATTTTACTAATTCCATCCTGGAATCTCGCTGTCCGCCAGTTATCTGCTGGTTTGATGTTATTGCCCTGTTTGTGACTGATTGCTGGTTCCACTTCAACACGACGTATCTTGACTGCTGGTTTGATGATGTTGTTTGCAGTCACGTTGGTTAGTGCACACGCGATGGTTTCCGCAAACGTTGCTTTCGGAGACAACACAACAGCACGTCTCGTATCCGGATCCCGTATTCCATCTGTGAAGTTGTCGATCTTGATACGCTCTGTGTATTCACCCGCCATGTTGTAGTGGGCTGAGGTGCACTAGTCGCTCTATATCAGCCGCATACTCCTGGAACGTCTCTCCAACCCGCTGACATCGTCCCTTCAACTCCATACGATGTAGCTCCCGTCGATGGTCACCTCCGTATTTGCGCTCCAGAGCCAACATGATTTTGCCGTAATCCTCTCGTTCGTATTCCGGCACGATTTGGAGGAGCTCCGCAGCACTGCCTTTTAGCGCAACAATTAATGTTGCGCTAAAAGACAGCTGCCACTCGATCCTCCTCACACCAACCATTCCTTGTGGCCGCCATTTCAAACTGGAGTTTGAAGATGTTGAATGGTGTCGTTCCGTCGAATGTTGGTGGCTTCAATTTCATTGAGCTGGTTGGTCGAGTAACTTGAGCACTGCCGTTGGTTTTGAGATCCATTAGCTCTTGTTCGATCTTCATGAATCGTTTGTCGGTCACCTCAAATTGCAGATCCATTTCGATTTTAATGGTGTCAACTTTTGTGTTAAATGTAACGGACAGCTCTCGAAACTTCTCGTTGACACATTTTTCTTGCTGCTCCAACCGTTCGATGATGCTCTCTTGTCCAGTTCTCATGCTTTCCTGATCGGCACGCATTTGTTTCTTTAAACTTTCTTGGCCGCTTGTAATATCGGTTTTCAGCCCACCGATCATCTGCTGCATTTGTAGTTGCGTCTGAACTTGCATTTGTTGCATAGCAGCCATTAGTTTCCCCATGTCGAAACCTCCAGAAGTTGTTGGAGTAGTTTCCTTAACGATGACATTCTGATCTTCCGCTCTGGTCGTTGTATCTGTGGTTACTTCCACCGCTTGCACCTCGGTTGAATCCGGTGCCCCAAAATTAAATTCATGTTGATCCGGGTCAACATGTTCATCCAACAAAGCAGCGCGGAGTCTGAGCTGCAACTCATTTCGGTTACCCGATGTTGTTAGATTACGCTGGTCCAATTCCTTCTTCAAATCTGCCACTTTTAAGTCCAATTATTTCATCTTGGATAATCACAATCCCACCGCTGTCACCAATTGTTACAATTTCGCCGAGTGGTTATTCTAATAATTTATCCGGTTCGATCACTGGATTGTGAATGTTATACTCGCAAAGATTAAATTTCAATTCAATTTATTTCCCACAAATATTACACAACTATTTCACAAATAATTTACTAATATTTATTTTCACTATTATTTTGCACAATATTTATCACTACTTTTATTTTAACACTTCACTTTTTATCACTTCCCGATATTAACACTTCGAAATTCAAAATTGAACTGTTTCGTAACTCAAATATCTACACCTATTTATACGACGCAAATACTTGTAGAACATTCCATTATTTTTCATCTCTACACTTCGCGAATGTTCTTACGGTCGTATTTTGTTCGCTCCGCCTATTTCATTATTTATTTTTATTCTGTTCGTATGTGTAAACATTTGGTTACAGGGTAATCTCTACTGCTATAATTTTCTTCTTAATTATCACAGGTGACATCTGTGATTCGTGACAATATGTATATATTCATTCAAGTTTATTTGATTTTTTTTTTTAATTTCACTTGTAGGTGACCACAGTACATTTTTTTTGTTTTGTTTTGTTTTATTAGTTACACAAAACTGAGTTTATGCACTTCTATTACTTTATATATATATATGTTTATTTCATTTTTATTGTTCTTAGTGTTATTTATTTTAAACTTATACTTATAGTAACTTAAAAATTATTAAAGTTTATTTCTATAGTATAGTAAAAGTTATTTTCACAACAAAAAAATAATGGACTCTACCATTTATAATAGATTTTTGATTTTCTGTAAGCTCAGACATATTTTCTGTTCTCGCACCTCGTCACCTTGGCACCGACGCGTCGCTGGCTGCCTCCAGAGACGCTGCCACCTCTTCTGTAATTCCCTCAGCAGTTGTTGTCTGAGGCACTGGTGATCCCCTCATCATCAGTCTGAAGGTCTGCATCAAAGCATTTGGTATTCCAGTCCAATGGCTGCCTTCTTGCGATTCTTTATCGCCAACCGCTTCTGGAATTGGTGTTGATTTTCCAGATTATAGCTTGATGTTCGCTATTTGCGAACTCCTTATCTACCCTCCACTCGCAGCCCCCTTTTGCGAGAGCACTGCTAATTACTGACGTCGATGTTGCAGCTCGCGGCGCCTTTGCAAAAGGTGCTCGTAGTTCCCTCGTTTATGAGAATGAGGTTCAGTGCTGAGAAAGCCACTTGTAGGGCTTCGCCTCTTCTATCCGTCGCGCGGCTGCCCCAATCAATGTCCATTCGTCCAAGTCTCTGACTTCTATC
>CAWVQQ010000002.1:0-112500 GCA_963932295.1 Tipula lateralis
GAATTTTGACAGGCGTTGCACAAAACACACGAATTTTAACTGTTCAAATTTATTATCAAAATGATCGTATAAAAACAAGAAAAATTTCGTAAATTACGTCAGAGTGTTGATTGACATGGACGTCGTACTTAAACGTGCAACTATGGCAAACTTATTGATCGTTTTATCGCTTATGACCAAAAATTAACATGCACCGTGTGACATAAAAAACCGATTGTGTGTAAAACTGTAAAAGCATTGGTTGAGCTACTCATCTATAAAATGTGCATCAATAAGTATTAATGATTTGAAAATTCTTATTTGAGATTGTATAGAATATTTTGTTGATCGTATGGAACATGATATTTACACAATGATATTTGATGCCATTTGCTAAAATAATTTAACATTAGTAATATTAAATTTCTTTAAAAAAACCTCTAAATCATCATGCACACATATAATTCATCACCATCTTCAGTTTGTTCATCCATGCCAAAACCTGATTGCTTAACGTTCGAAAATTTCAGTGTTGAAAAGTTTAACCAACGATTTACAATTCTTGTGAAAAATTTATGGCATATATGGGTCATTTCTTATTATAATATGTATTTATGATGGCGAATCAGCACAAACGTCTGTTTGAATATAAATTTCAATACACGTTTAATGTTGCTTGACCTTTTCTCTGCTGATATTTCTGCAAACGGGTTAATGCATATATGATCCAACATAAAACTTCCCTCACATTCACATGTTGAGTAATACCAGAGCCATCTTTATTAGAGCCGTAATAATATGACGTATTTTTTGTTGAGCTGTTTTTAGAGAAGGTACATTTTACACTTAACCATAAGAACCAATGTAAAAATCACATTTTTCGAAATAATTTTTATCAATAAAAAATTATATATTTGATTTATGTTTTTTTACAGTATTAAGTACATAAAATGTTGAAGTTAATTATATCTGAAAATCAATAACCTAAACATCTTAATAATTTAATAAAACATAAATTAAAATTTAATATGAATTTACAATATTGAATGCACAGTCAAATATGTATATGTGTGTTTGTGATGTCGATTTTGAAGTTAAAGTATGTTCCAATAAGAGCAGTAAAAAAATCTATGGCTTAGAGGCCGTAAACGGCTCTTACCGCGTCTCAAGTGAGACCTTACGAACCATTTTAACGATTGGTGCACATTGTAGGTGGTCAGCCCAACGAATGTTTTTACACACAACCGCGTTTTATGTCATCCGGTGGCATGTTCATTTTTGGTCAGCGGGGAGAATCGAACTCGAGACCGCGGCGTGATGAGAAACTCACTTAACCATTAAGCTACGACCGGCGACAATAAGTGCAGTAGATTTTTTTAAACTAACCACACACTTTTACTTTTGTTGTTTTGACAATCACTGTCATCCCCAATTCATGTAAGTAAGGACTAGTTTGTGCCAGATGTTATTCCAAATGCTATATTATATACTGTTGTTTGTGTTTAATTTATTTAATAAGATGGCGTTGATAATGTATTTTTGACTCTAGCATTAGAAAAATATTTCATAAATATGTACATGTCCTGGATCGATAATACTGGAGTCATGTGATGATTTTTAATTTGTAAATGATTCTATTCTTTTATTTGTTTTTCAATTTGAGCATTTGAATATGTTAAAAATGGGTGGTGGTTTCAAATTTTGTGACAGTTTTCAAATTTTGAGCAAAAAATCTTGACAAAAAGTTTCGGTATTTTTTATGATGTCACTTTCATGTTAATATATATTTCATTTTTAAAATACGAGCATTAAATATTTTCATAATAAAATTTTTAATAATTATTGAATATATTTAAATGTCAATAATTTGTGACAGTGCTCGGTTTTCTCTGTCACAACGTTACTACATTTTTACTCGGTACTGTAAATTTGATCGATCGATCAGCTGCTATAATGATTGATTGTCGATATGGCATTTGCATTTTGTTTTTTTTTGTATTATTTTTTTTATTACTTGCCGGACAATGAAAAAAATTGGGATGTTAGTACAGAGAGTGTTTTTGAAACGTGCGGTACCTTTATAAAAAAAATACTTATTCTTAAACTTAAATTAGAGTATGAACTAAACTTTGCGTGAAAACAATATTTTTTTTTTTAACAAAGACTTAAATAAGTGGGGAAATATAGAAAATTTCTATTGGAAACTGAAATGATTAACACATTTCTTTTTGGAAAAGACGCTTGAATTCTAATTTGAATAAGTGTAAAAAAAAAAAGAAAAAACACCGTGATAAACTGTTTATCGCTATGCGCGTTTTATCTGTAAATATTTTTTTTGCCATCCACGTTTTTTTTTCTCGCAAAGCAAGAAAAATCGAAATTTTATTTAAAGTCGAAGTCTCATAGTTAAGAACTAACCTTACAACATAAGTTATAAGTCTAATGTGTGATATTGCGATTTTTAATTAAAGAAATAATAATAATGAAATAAAAGAAAATTTATAATAAAAGTTTCACGAGTAAACAATGGTGGACAAAGTGATTACTTATAAGGCATGAATTCTTCTAGTGGATGTAAAGGAAAAACAATACTTAGTCATAAAAACTTAAATATTATGAACAAACAACAACAAGTGTATAGAACTGTATAAAAAAATAGACATCCTATTACATAATATTCACAAAATATAATTATAAAAGACCATTTTAATTTAAACTATACTACAATCAACAAGACATCAACATCAACATTCATCCGCATGCCACACAAATACTAGAAACAAGTAAAAATTTTCCATTAATTTTCATTCATATAAAAATATACAATTGATTATAAATAAATATTGGTGGAGGGTAGGCTAAATTTTAAGAATAAAGTAGATATTTTAGGAACAGCTGTTCACCTAGGTTTCGTAGTTTGATTTAATAGATTGATTTAATTTCATATTTTTTTTCCTTTCTTTCATTTGAATTCTTAATTCGCGAAGTCAAAATTATAAGTTTAATTTTTTCTTTTTTTTTTCTCTTTGTATACTTATTCAAATTATTATCATTTACTTGTAATAAGCAATGTATGATCTTCTTAATTAGTCGGCACAATTACTAATAATTTTTTTTATATGCATTTTCTGAGATTAATTTGTTTTTGATGAGGCCGAGCCACATAGAATAAGCTAATTGTGATTGAGGATGAGTTAGCGTAACGGTAAGTATATCAATTATATGTAGGTAGGTATTCAGCCAAATCCTTCAGCGGTTACAAGCGATTCACGTATACTTGGGAAACCCCACGACGCCCCCTGATTCTTAGCCGGCAACGACCGCTCCGAAGTCCCTGTGTGGATCAAATTCTGAAAACATGGAGTACATTCAAAAATTTACTTTTTGTAGTGTACGAAGTGCTACAAATTATCAAAATTATATTTTTATTCAGTATTATTGTCCATCATAATCATATTGCATTGCAATTTGGTCAACTAACATTGGAGCTTTAGTGGTATAAAAGTACGCCAATGAAGGTTAATAATTTTTTTGAAATAGTTTTCTATTAAATTGTAGGTACTTAATATGAAATAAATTTAGTCATGTAATAAGCATTTTCATCAATGGATAATTATCACCTGTTTCTTTTTGTTTAGTTTTGATATGATTTGACTTCGACAGTATATAATATGTCATCATTATTGCCACCAAAGTTTAGTTCAATACCCACTGATGTTCATTCACGCACCGCCCAAACGATCGATGGTGAAAATCCATTTTTGCATCTTGCCCCTATCGAGATTCGAACCCGATACCTCCCGCTTCAACTATCACAGCTTTAACTACTGCGCCACCTGGGCATATTGTGATCTTAGTTATTAGAAAATGAACCTTTCATAGCTCACAGTGATAACTGTACTATAAGAAACATATAAACAAAACAGGAAGTCACACTCATTGCAAAGGAAGTAACGTGCTTGCTCTGTCATTGGGGGATCCCGGGTTCGATTCCGAGGGTAAAATCATTATCGCGATTGGTTTTTTTTTTAAACCTTTTGCCTGTCCCATCGAATAAAATAATTCCCAAATCATTGAAATCCGCGTATAGTTCATTAAACACTATTTTCTTAAGGTTTAGCAATCAAACACAAGAAAATATAACCATTACCAAATCTATTCAACTTTTTAATTATTCTAAACCAACTTTATGACATGCATATACGTGAAGTTAACTGTAATGAGAATGACGAATTATAAATTTCACTAGTTTCAACAATACACCAATTTATAAGTTATCGAATTTTTCATTCAGGTTTAATTTAAAATAATTAGATCCCTAATCTAAAAATTTACTCATTTGCAACCCTGTTCAGGTCTTGTGCAAACAATGGTCTTACACACGAAATTTTAAAATGAGTAAGAGTCTTTCAGGCAGTCGTTATAGGCAGGCTCGAGCTCATGGTTAGTTGTGGGATTTTTCAAAATCTGAACAGAATCTTAATTTACCGCATAGACATTGAAAAACAGGGTGAATTAAATCAGTTGTTGTTACTTATATCATCTTTCTTCCATCAACCTATTGAGTCCTTATTTATGTTTTTTTCATACATAACTTATTTCAAAATATAAATTATGCTAAGAATAAATTAACCAAAAAAATTATAAACTGAAAACCTACAATCAAGAAATGAATCAGGTTGAAAACAAAAATATTAAAAAAAGAAATTATTTAAAAAAAAAAGTTTATTACTGAAAATTATAAAAGTTTATCTACTCTTTGTCGGTTGTAGTTTCTCATCATTATGTAAGACAGAATCTAACCACAACGGAGAATCGAGACAGTGCCACCACAATCCTGGAAAACATCCAGCAGAGTATCCAACAGATATACGAATGCACACAACGCCCGAAAAACATGCTGGCTCAGGTCTCACCCGATCTTTCACGAACAAGACTTATACAAAATCAAGCATATTTAATCACAGAAACAACCATCCAACCACCAACAAAAACAATCGCTTAATCAACAAAAAACAATACACTCACATTATACAGACCTAAGCCGCTAGTTTACCCCAACTTATGCCAGCTTGTATCATTCTAAGGCAACCCATTTCTTTGCATCTTCGTAACTCTCCAACAAACTGGTGCACCCCAACCATGCCTTGTGAGCCGTTAACAGACTGTGAATTAATTTGGTTCCCTAAGCAGCAATTAGTCAGCTCACTATAGTCGGTGTGAGGTTAAACACATTAATCAGTTGCTATGATGAAAGAAACTTAACTTTACCTAAGGGCAATATGAACATGTATTCTTTCCATTCAGACCCCACTTTTATTCCCCCTTTAAAACAAAAGTTCATTCAAAATAATCTATTGAACAAAATAATTATTATCTTTATCAAATTCGTTATATTATAGTAGAGTATAACAATGAAAAGAGAAAATAATTAATAAAAGAACACTCCAAATACATCACCCGGCAAAGCGCTTTACTTGTGGTGACTGGAATAATAAGTATTATTATTTCTAACCTATTTAACCTATTGTGTATTTGTGCAAAAAAGTCAAATTAAAGGAGTTCTATGAATGGTGTAGTGTCCCTTTGAAAAAACCTTTGTTTAAGGAAATAAAAGGAGACGTTACAATGATCCGAACAATGGAGCAAATGAGATTGAATTATGGAAATTGAAAGGAATGTTTGTATAAACGTCATTTGAGTGAAGAAAATGTGTGTGATTCTTGTTCGGTTGTAGATGACATTGAACATTTGCTTCTAAAGTGCAACAAATATAGACTAAATTACAATGTCCTCATGAGTGCAAGGAGTGTGAATGAAATATTAAAAGTGGTATAAGTGGATGAATTTATGTATGAATTTATTAAAATGAATGTATTGAAGTATGAAAGCAGATCGATGCGTGAAAGATGATTAAATGAATCTTAAATTAAACATTATTTTATTTAAATGTAAATCAATAATTTTAAAAATCTATAATTTTTTAACTTATTAATAAAAATGTGAAATTTAATGGTTCTTATAATGGGCTGAATGGTTCCTATTGGTAGTTTTTGGTGTATTAGTATAAGAACGATTTTTAAGACTGGCTTCATCAGAATCGCATTCAAGTCTTTAGAAATAAAAGTCTTCGTTAAAACATTTAACAAACCTTTACGATATAAAAAATTTGTTATAATGTAACTTCAATAAATTAATAAAACCAAGGACACAAACCTATAACTTTCGAAATGTATAATCCAATAAAATAAACAATTTATATATTAAATTTATATATTTATATAATAAATCAAATAATAACAGACCAAACAATTTATTTTTTATATGTTCAATATTTTTTATAAATAATCATATTATTTATTAAAAATATATTCAAAGTAAAGCAACATATCATCACGTTAAAAATTCGTATTTTAGACATTTTAATTTACAGTGTAAAAAGTTTTTTATAAACTTCATATTATTATACGAATACTATTCTATGGTTGTGGACCGTATACTCTGGTAAATACTATTTACTCCAATTTTATTATAGTGTACTGAGATACGAGTACAGTACTAAAAATCTAGGTACAATTCAACTTTATACACAAAATTTACAGTTTATGATATTTGAAATATTATAATTGATTCGGTCAACAATTTTAAAATGTTTTAATTTCTTTTTATGATATAGTTATTGTTTAATTTTATATTTAATAAAAAAAATTATTTACGCTCGTTTATCAGAAATAAATCGACTATATGTACATAGAATTGGCAAGTATTTGATGTAATTTATGTTTTAAAACCAGTAAATTACAGTATTAATCGATTTACCCGAGCATGTCCACATATCTAAAATTAATTCAACCATTACATTTACTTTTATGAAAATCCACTTTGTCGACAATCACCATTTCGAGCATAATCGTTTATTACAGAGTATGCAACAAAGAGTCGACAAAAACAACTTAATAATAACTTAAAGTTTAAATATATTAAATGTATTTTAATAACGATTAAAAATAATTATTGTTATAAAAAATATCTGTCTTATTTCATACATCACCACAATCTGGTCCATACCAGGGGGCCTATTTGGGAAATCGAATTCTACTAATCGAACAACATTTTCGAATCATCGGTATTTGGGAATTCGAAATCGAGTTTTCTTTAAACGAAAACGTGTAACAAGAAACGATTGAAAATTTCCCTTATTGAGCAATTCGATTACGAGCAATAATTCTACGATCATGAACGAATTTTTATTCGTTGTTAGTTTTGTTCACGAATGCGAATACAAAGGATGCAAACTTTTAAAATGTAAGTACATTTACATTGGTTACGGACTTCGGTAAAGGTTACAGCCAAACTGCAGATGAATGTGTATCAGATAAGCGGCTCTGGGGTGAAATTAGATAATGAAATAGTAATGAGTTAGATATAATATTAGAAAGTGAAATGAATTAAATAAAACCAATATATTTTTATTAAAACAATCATAATTTTTTATTTATGTAATAGAATTAAGTACATTATTTCTGATTTGTCTGGCTGTAGAACTTCCCACAGTAGAACCAACACTATCATCTTGTAAGTCTTTCTTGTTGATTATTTCTTGAATGAATGGCACATTAAAGTGAAGGCATATATTATGTAGCGTTATGCATACGTTAAATTTTACATCTGCTTTTTTGGGGCGTTATGTTGATAGTTCCCTTGCGCTTAGTTTGAGAATGTTAGGGAATGCCTTTCTTGAACGAGTAGGTAAATGAACATCAATTTCATATCTCAAATATATTGGATTGATGACGTAGTATATTATATCGCACACGCAATGCAGTATCGCACTCATTACTATCACGTCTTGATAAATAAATGGCCACAGAATCCATATTCTATTAATTATTTCAGATTGTATTTATTTGTTTACAAATTCTTCCACTGACAAATACCAATCAAAAAATATAATTGCAATTTAACGTCAAAATATTGCCAAGATTTATATTATTATTATAGGTATAATGATTAAAATTAATTTCCCTAGTCTTTATTTGAAAGTATGTACGTTTTTATTTTCGATCGAATTCCCAAATACCAAATCATGTTCGAATCGAATTGATCAATCGAATCGAAAAGCAATTCGAATCGATTTTCCAAATAGGGGCCCAGTCCATATGGTCATTATTGATTATTCACATATATATATATATATATATATATATATATATATATATATATATATATATATATATATATATATATATATATATATGTATATAGTTATATATATATATATATATATATATATATATATATATATATATATATATATATATATGTTTATAAATTTATATATATATATATATAGATATACATATATATAATTATATATATATATATATATATATATATATATATATATATATATACAGGGTGAGTTTCCTAATAAATGCAGGGCTTTTATCTCGAGAACGGTGCTAGATAGGAGAAAATTACTCATAATGAAATTTATTAAGAGTCAAGGGGGACGTCTAGTGGTGATCTTCAATGATCTTGAAACTCATTAGTTTCGGAGATATAGGCTAAAGTTAGGTTTTATTAAATCAGAACCTATACTTTTTAGTGTTTGTTTTAATTAAGCAATTAAAAGTAAACACTTTTTGCTCAAACAACATTTTTGTAAAGTGTATGATTTCAGTGATATGAGCAAAAATTGATATTCACTAAAGCAATCGAATTTTCCCTAAGTTCTACAAATTAAAATAGAAAATATCAAATGTTCTTTGAGTTTGACTTATTATGCAATTTTTTTGTTTTATTACTTTGTGATAAAATTACAATTATCTTAGATAAAGTTTTTTATCATGTTGTTTATTAATTTAATAAATGTTCAAAATGTCCGCCATTTGATTCCAAACATTTTTCTACTCGTCTTATAAAATTTAGATGAACTGCTCTAATTCAGCTTCTGAAATATGATTTCTTAAAAAAAATCTTTAATTATTTTGTAAGGATACTCAATTTTTACCTAAGCATGTGGTTGCTCACTCGATTTATTTAGGTAGCTGATGTTCGTTTGGGAGGGTTTCATTTTCACATGCTTAGCCATCCGTACAAAAAAAATTATTAACTGAAACTTGGTAGCACAAGTTCACTCGCACATTACATCACATCCCACCTACTATAGGGTTTACTGATCAATTTTCATTAAAAATTGATTCCACAAAAATGAACGATTAGAGCAATAAAAAAAATCACATTCACTGATTTTATCTCCAATACTAAAATATATATAAGGAAATTCATTCACACAAATATAACAGCAAAAAAAAAGAATGTTATAATAAAATTGGAACTAAAATTAATAAATCATAAAATTACATCACCATTTTGATGAACCAGCAGATTGTAAAATTCATCCCAGTAATAGTTTTGCCATATTCCAAGATGAGCAAGCCATCAGCAAAAATACAGATGATACAGCAAAGAAACTAAACTCGAATATACTCTCGTGTATAATTCCCAATCCCAGCGACGTTATATTTGATGGCCAATACAGTTGGTTAACAATTGTAAGAATGTTGTGCGATAGATCTGTCACAACAATGAGAAAAATCACTCTCAAACTTTCCCGTAAACAGCAATCAAACACGCGCCAATTTATTTTCTTTTGGTTTTAATAAAAAACACTAAATTTGTATTTATATTATATGTGTTATACGTTTACAAATGTTTATTAATATAATTGATTTATTTGTATTTTATAATTTTATTTATAGATTTATAATTAGTTTAATATATTATCGAAGAGCATTATTTTATTTATCTTATTTTTAATTTTTAACATAAGTTTTTTTTTTATTTTCAATTTCCTTATGTAAATTTGTTCTTCGGTTTTATTTCATTAGTTTCTATCAATCGACTGACCAATTCTACCCGACAACTCGCGTTTTTTTTTCGTTTTCTTTTTATCCCGTTTACCTCTACGACAACATTTTAAACCAAACGTACCGGTTAATTAAAAAGCAAACCACAGAGATGTATTAAAAATATTGCCGAGACTCGCAAATCGTTACAATTTGTTTCATATTTTCATGTAGGCCGATTAAAATAGGCTGTCTTTTACTTATCCCAATAAATAAAAGTCCATGCATGTTAAATCGGGTGATCTTGCTGGAAAAGGAGTAGGGCCACTTCTTCCAATCCATTTATTCGGAAAGATTAAATTTAGTTGTTGTTGGGAAGCTATACCAAAATAGGGAGGCGCACCATCCAACTGAAGCCACATTTATTGTCTTACTCGCAATGGAATGTCTTCCAATAAATTGGGAAAATCTTGTAATCAAAAAATCACAAATTTTTGTGTAGTTAGTGTTCCATAAAAAAAGGTCCAATTAGGCGAGATCCAACATTTCCAGCCCAAGCATTTACATTCCAACGATGTTGATGGTCAACGGAACGCATCCAATGTGGATTCACGTCATTCCAATAATGTAAATTATGCTTATTTACATTACCGTCGCTCTTAAACGTTGCCTCGTCAGTCCACATGACAAGACGAAAGAAATCTGGATTTCTTCAATTTGTTGCCTCGCCCAAAGACAAAATTGAATTCTTGATCTAAAATCATTAGCAGATAACTCTTGCAGCAATGATATGTGGTACGCATGGAATTTGTTTTCTCTCAAAACGCGAGACACGGTCGTTTGAGATATTCCTCTATATCGTGCAATATTTCGTGTTGATATGTGTGGGTCCTGTGATACTGCAGCTAGCACATCTACAACAATTTCCTCAGGACACTCACGACCTTTCCTTTGGTTTCTTATGCTTCCGGTAGTGCGCAGCTTATCTGCTAAACGTTTAAATACACCTCATCTAAAGTGTCGACGATCTGGATGTCGTTCAGCGTATAATCTAATCGCCATGCTTTCATTTTGTCGACACTCACCGTAGATCATCATCATGTCGAATGCTTCCTGGTTAGTGTACAACATGATAAAAAACTTTTTCTAAGAAAATTGTAACTTTATCACAAAGTAATAAAACAAAAAAATTGCATTATAAGTCAAACTCAAAGAACATTTGATATTATCTATTTTAATTTGTAGAACTTAGGGAAAATTCGATTGCTTTAGTGAATATCAATTTTTGCTCATATCACTGAAATCATACACTTTACAAAAATGATGTGTGAGCAAAAAGTGTTTACTTTTAATTGCTTAATAAAAACAAACACTCAAAAGTATAGGTTCTAATTTAAAAAAAACCTAACTTTAGCCTATATCTCCGAAACTAATGAGTTTCAAGGTCATTGAAGATCACCACTAGACGTCCCCCTTGACTCTTAATAAATTTCATTATGAGTAATTTTCTCCTATCTAGCACCGTTCTCGAGATAAAAGCCCTGCATTTATTAGGAAACCCACCCTGTATATACAGTACTGTGCAAAAAATCCGGACAGCTAACATTTTTTAATTAAACCAATTTTTTCACGAACTCAATTGTTGTAACACCAACAAGTATTTTTTCTTCTTAATTTTTAACTTATTATTTACTCAAAATGTTATTTGGTTTTAAATTTCATGATCTTAGTAAAATAATATGAGCGAATTTGCGAAAATAGAAAAAAATTGCCATATTTTTCGAACGAATTAATTTTAATAAATTCAAAAAAAATATATTAATTTCGTAATTAGGCATATTTCAAAATATAAAATGTCTAAATTATCCAATCAACTAAAAATTTAATATTTGGTATGACCGCCATTTTTCTTAATTACCGCTACACAGCTGTTGCTCATGGAGTGATTGAAATTTTGAATCACGCCTGTGCTTATATCATCCCACGCAATTTGAATTTGGTGCTTCAGTTGCCGGATGGTTTATGGATTACTCTGATTGGCTTTCGCTTCATAATAGCTCAACTTTTTTTAATTGGGTACATATCTGGGTTATAGGGGGCCATTCCATTGTATAGATGGAATTATCAACCAAGTAGTTTTTCACCTTCAAATAGAAATAAAATTTTATGTAACAAAGTTGTTCATTAGTTTTTACCTGAAATTTATACAAAAGTTTTAAATAAAGAAAAAAATGCATGGTCACTTGTTTTGATCTGTGGGCTGGCGCGTTGTCTTGTTGAAAGATGAAGCTCCCAGTTTCACTAAATATCTCCAAAACTGATGCTTTCCAATGCCTTTTCAGAATGTTCAGGAACACATTACCGGTTATCCCTGCTTCGACAAAGGCCAAGTGACCAACACCAGCATTACTAAAACAGCCCCAAACCATTACAGCCTCAGTTTTATTAGGCACTTGTTGAATGCAGATATCGCTGAGGCGTTCTCCTGATTTTTGACGCACAATTAACCGTATGTGGGAGATACATGCAGTTTAAATTTGCTTTTGTCAGAGAACACCACGTTATTGCACAACTCCCTGGTCCAGTTAGAGTGCTCTCTGGCCCACTGAAGCCGACAAATTTTCGAAACTAACTTTAGGAAAGGTTTCTGCATCGAGTGGCGTGCCCTAAAATTTGCGTTTAGTAATCTTCTCCGAACAGTTGAACCCTGAATTTTCAATACCTGTTGCTGTAGCAAGGTCTGCTTGCAATTTCGGTGAAGTTTTAAATCTGTTCCGGTTGGAATGAAGAACCAGGAATTTATCTTGCACTGTTGTGGTTTTCCTCGGTCTGCCTGACCTTTGAGACCGCTCTGTGTTCCCCGTAGTCTTATATTTTTTTATAAGATCGGCAATCGATGATTTCCCACGTCCTATCCTATCACCAATTTCATGCATGGACAGTTAGACATTTTTAGTACTTTCTCGGCTATTTTATACTAAAAGCTCTTTCTTCATAAACATAACTTAAACGACTTATGCTATCACAAATTAGAATCTAAAAAAATGTTAAAATACTAGGTAATATTTAACGTTTTTAAAGGAATTCAAACTGTCCGGACAGTACTGTATATATGTATATATATATACAGGGTGGCTGAGACCAAATGTAACTAACTTCACTCTGCTGTCATTTGTGTAGTTGTCATTTTTCGCGCGACAATTTATTGAAGTTTGGTTAGTTGTTTATATGTGGTCAATAAATAATTGTTCTAAATTAATATCTTGAAAAAAAAATCGTAATGGAATTCAAACGTAATAGTGTAATTGCACTGTATTTGGGTGGAAATTCACAAACAGCAAAAGTTCGTCAGCTCCAGCATTTGAATGTGAATAAAATGTTTGTGTATCGAACCATAACTCGATACAACGAAACTGGTAGCATCGCTTAACGCAACAGAGGCGGTCCTAAAAAGACAGCAACATCAAAAGAAATGATACGAAAGATGAAGAAACGAATCCAACGAAAAAGTTCAAGATCTTACGGAGGCACAAAAAAAAGTTAGGCTTGAAAGAACACGAGCATTAAAGGCCTTGGCCGATCGTGACGAGATTCCAAAAATTGTCTTTTCTGATGAGAAAATTTTCACCATTCTACAGTATGAGAATAAACAAAATGATCGTGTTTGGTTAGAGCACAAGTCCAACGATAATTTGGACACAAGAGTTGCCATGCGTAAGCAATCACCAGCTTATGTTATGGTTTGGGCTGCAGTTACTGCAGATGGACGCACTCCTCTGGTTTTCATCGAACATGGAGTCAAGGTAAATCAAGAGATGTACCGCCAAAAGATCCTAAACGATGCTTTGCTACCTTAGGCACGTAAGCACTTTGGTACGAACCGTTGGACATTCCAATAGGACTCGGCACCGTCACACAAAGCTCGAGCGACACAGCAATTTTTACAAAATTGCGTTCTGCGGCTGATTTCATCGAAAGAATGGCCACCATATTCACCAGACTTGAATCCCATGGATTTCTGCATATGGTCCATTTTGGAGAGTAAGGTGTCCACTAAAAAATACGAAAGTGTTGATGCATTGAAGTCAGCTCTTGTTCGAGAATAGAATAAAATTCCGTAAACCCACGTACGGTCAGCATGCAATGCTTTCTATGGAAGACTGAATCAAATAATCAGAGCCAAAGGAGGTTATATCGAGCAGTAACATGTTTTTCATAAAATGTAATATGTTTTCAACATATTCCACGAAATTTCAATAAAATTAAAAAAATTACAGCGTTTTCATTTGGTAACACTTGGTCTCAGCCACCCTGTACATATATATATATATATATATATATATATATATATATATATATATATATATATATATATATATATATATGTTAATATAAATAATTGTGAATTATTTGTGTAATTTTAGTGGGAAATAAATTTATTTGAAATTTAATCTTTGCGAGTTCAATATTCATAATCCAGTGATCGAACCGGATAAATTATTAGCGGATAATATATATATATATATATATATATATATATATATATATATATATATATATATATATTATATATATATATATATATATATATATATATATATATATATATATATATATATATATATATATATATATATATATATAAATATATATATATATATATAGATATATATATATATATATATTATCCGCTAATAATTTATCCGGTTCGATCACTGGATTATGAATATTGAACTCGCAAAGATTAAATTTCAAATAAATTTATTTCCCACTAAAATTACACAAATAATTCACAATTATTTATATTAACTATTAATTTACACAATAATTATCACTACTATTATTTTAACACTTTACTTTCACTTTTTATCACTTCCCGATATTAACACTTCGAAATTCAAAATTGAACTGTCTTGTAACTCAAATGTCTACACCTATTCAGTGATGCCAGACGTAGGGAAAATTCCCTTTTTGTAGGGAATTTTTGATAATATAAGTAAAATAGGGATAAAGGGACAGATTTTTAAACAAACGCTAAACGTAGGGATTTTTCTTTTTTCTGGAAATTAAATTATTTCATGATGTTTATTAATATATAAAAAATGAATAACATATATATACTTTGCTTATTGAACCGTTTTACTATTTTTTGTCTTTAGGGGTATTGTTTGTCATTATACCGTTGATCGTCATTCTGTATATTGTATAATATAACAAAACGAAACCAACGCATTTGCGTTTATTTATATCTATGTAAGTCAAAACGTTAAGAACCAAAGCAACCATTTTACTTTTTTGTCTGTGTTGTTTTTGTGAAGTGTCGTGTTTGCTTTTTGAATGACCTATATAATATAATATTTCTGAAAGAGTGTAGTGTTAAACATATAGTTTAATAATGGATTCATCATCATCATCGTCGTATAATTCTCAAGAAAAAACTTGTGCTACTTCGAAAAAAAATGGCGGAAACAAAAATTCAACGACAATTGGCTTAACATGGATAAATTTAAAGGTTGGCTAGAAAAGTTTCAGGATGACGATTTTAAATGTAAGTGCATTGCATGCAATAAAGATTTAGCCTGTGGAAAATCAGAACTAGAAAAACACAGTGAAACTAAAAAACATCAGCAAAATATTGAAAAAATTAAAAACACACCGAAAGTCAATAAGTTTTTTAAGCCAAAATCAAAAAGTAACGCTGTTGAAAATTTTGAATTAAGGATGAGTATGTTTTTTGCTGAGCATAACGTTGCTATACAAATAGTACCTTTATTAAAAGAAATCGTCCCCGATTCGGATATTATAAAAGAAGCCAAGTTAGGGCGGAGTAAGTGTGTTGGAATAGTTAAAAATATTTTAGCACATGAAGAAACCCGAAGTTTGGTCGAATCATTAAAAAAACGCAATTTTCTGTCATGGTGGATGAAAGTACCGACATTGGAACAAATAAAACCATGTGTATTTTAGTTCGGTATGTGTGTCCAGAGAACGGTGAAATAAACGTGTAATTGCTAGACTTGATGGTTGTTGGTTCAGATCGTTCCGCGGCGGCGCTTTATGAAAAGTTTAAAAGCGTAATAAATAATTTCGATACGTATTAAAATTAGTTAGTTTATATTTTTAATTGTAACATGTATCATTTAACTGACGACAAAAATATATACAACTTTTTATAGGAATTCCATTCAAAAATATAATCGGTATGTGTAGTGACGGAGCAAGTGTTATGGTCGGTTCGAAAAATTCCTTCAGTTCAAGATTGATAGAAGACAACAAAACCGCTATCGTTATTAAATGCATATGCCATAGCGCAGCAATAATAGCAAGTAAAGCTTGCCTTACATTACCAAGAGCACCAGAAGATTTATTACGGCAAATCGGAGTGTATGTGTCGAGTTGCTCAAAGCGCTGTTCGCAGCTACAAGAAATTCAATCAATGATAGGTGAAGCAAATCGAAAAATTTTAAGAACGTCTGCTACCCGCTGGCTATCGCACCAAAGATGTGTAGAGCGAATAATCGAAAATTGGGAAGTTCTTCAAGAATTTTTTAAGGAAGCAACAAAAACCGACAAATTGAAATCAACAGAAATTATATTAAATGAACTAAATAACTTATGCACTAAAGCATATTTATATTTTCTAAAATATGTTTTAGAATATTTTAACATCTTAAATGCTCTGTTTCAATCAAAGAAACCTTTAATTTAACAGCTTTACTCGGAATCAGTAAAATTTTTTATTAAACTGGGTCAAAATTGTATAAAAGGTGAAGAACTTAAAACGACAATAAATGTTAAATGTCCTCACATATTTCTACCTTTAGAATCCATATATCTTGGACCTGAATGTATGGAAATAATAAAAATGATACCAAAACAGGAAACGGACAGAATAAGGTTGGATTGCCTTCAATTTTATATTGTTGCATTAGAACAGATCCAAAAGCAGTTGCCAGTTCATCCTGATTCCATTTTTAAGGAAATGAGTTTTTTGAATCCGAAAACATCGTTAGGGTTTGACCATATGAGAAGTGAAACAGAGATGTTTGAATTCCGAAAAATAAGTGAACTGCTTCAGATCGACAAAAATAAATTAGCAATTGAGTGGAGAACGCTTCCTCATCAATTTTCCGACCACGAAAAACTGTTATACAGTGAGGAGCCAGTTAATAAATTTTGGTGGAAGATATCCAATTTAAAAAATTTCAATGAGAATATAATTTTTCCCGAATTATCAAAAGTTGCCATGTTTATTTTGTCACTTCCTCATGCCAACGCTGACGCTGAAAGAATTTTTTCTATCGTATCTGACGTCAAAACGAAAAAGCGGAATAAACTTAGCAATGAGGTTCTGAATGTTATTTGTGTTATTCGGTCATCGCTCTCCAATAAATCAGAAAGTTGTCTATCTTTTCGGTGTAATGTAAATCATTTCAGTCGGATGAACTCTAATGATATTTATGGATAATTTAATAGTTCAAAAGTCGAAAAAGTATAAATATTTTTAACAAACTAATGATTATCAAAAACATATATACTTTTGTCGACCAGCGCTTTGAAGAAAACACTGTATTAGTTTAAAAGAAACCTATGTTATTTTAAATAATTTATTTGTGAATTGAAAATGACAAATAACTCATATCTAAAACAAAATTTTATTTTATTATATTAAAAGTTTTATTTTATTTATTTTAATTTAAATGGTGATTAAAGAGAATTCAGCTGTGATTTAGTTCATTGAATTATTATTTTTGAGCTACATATACAATTTGATTTTGTACTGAAAGGATTTAGTTCATATAATATATGTTATAATAAAACGCAATATATTGATAAACAAAATTGTTTTATTTTTAATTGATTTATTTTATCTAAATTCAATTTAGGTACTATTCTACCAGATAAAATAATTTAATTCTGCTGCCACTTTTATGCATTCTGAAATATTTTAAAATATTTCAAAAAATCTAAAATTATTACTCGTGCACAGTACCTCGTAGTGCCACCAATGAAAAACTGAAAAAAATAATCTTTTATTTAGTTAGTCTCGAATTTAGCCGCAAACATCGGCAACCTGCGCACAACATAAAGTTTGTATTTCTTAGCAGTGTATGGTTAAAAATTGTGCATAGGGAATAAGTAGGGATTTTTTTTAAGTTTGTGGGGCATTAATAATTTTTGATCTGGCATCACTGCACCTGTTTATACGACGCAAATACTTGTAGAACATTCTATTATTTTTCATCTCTACACTGCGCGAATGTTCTTTCCGTCGTATTTTGTTCGCTCCGCCTATTCCATTTTTTTGTTTTTATTTTGTTCGTATGTGTAAACATTTGGTTACAGGGTAACCCCTACAGTTATAATTTATAACTCTTTTTAGTTATCACAGGTGACATCTGTGATTCGTGACAATATATATATATATATATATATATATATATATATATATATATATATATATATATATATATATATATAAATTAAAATAATCACCTAAATCATATTCTCTCTTAACAGATTTCTAGATGCCACACTCAATTTAAACAAGTTCTATAGGTACATAAATCTCGTTCATATTTACATATCTTCGAGATTTATATAGATTTAAAAACATTTGTTTTAATTGAATTCATAGATAAGGCAAATAATAAGTTATAGCAGCTTCAGTTTTGATCTGTCGAGACTCTGAAAAGAACTCCAGCTATCTCAACAGATAAACTGACTGCAACTTCTAGATCACAAATTGATTTCTACTTGCAGAAAGCAACAGTGTTCTGGGACTCTTAACCTTTAACATTGGATTATTGTTTTACATTGGATAATTACTTGTTATATAATATTATATGTTAGATGATATGGGCCGATTGTATGAACGCGTATAGAAGAAATAAAATCCGAGACAAGTGATATATCTCTATCCGACGATTTTATTTTTTTCCGATTGTATGAACAAATTTTCTATCTTCCGTTTATAGCAGTTTTCTATCTTCCGTTTATAGCAGTTTTACAGCAGTTTTTATCTAGTAACACTATTTTATTATTTTTGACGGTTAATTGTCGATAAATATTTATTCAAAGCGAATCGTTTTGCGAAAAAAAAATGCAAATTTTTATAATTTCTTCCATGATTTTATTATTTAGTCGTTTTGATGCAGAAATTATTGTTGCCCGTGACCTTAAAATGTTAGATCTTGAATTGGATGTTGAAGGTCTATTTAGGGAATCTGAATTTGACGGTACATTTGTCACAGCTGCGGTTGATATCTCGGTTTAATTAATTTCGTCGGTATCCACAGTATTACCAAGTGAATAATTTATTGCAGATATTTGGTGGATCCAGTGTAGTTAACATTTCATCATCCAAATATTCCTCATTCATATCGTCCTAAAAAAGCACATTTTAATAATTTATAATAATTTAAATATATATTAAGAAAGTCTGAAATAATTTACATTATTAAGTGGGCACACCGAACCATCCACAAACGAGTACATCGGATCATTTTCGCTCGTTTTAGGTTGATGTGATCCACCACCCGTTTTGAATCTTTAAGCCCTTTCTTCAGCAATCGTCTTGCGAAAATCTTGCGTAAAATTATTATATTCATGTCTGCATTTAATCTTAAATTATATAAATTTTATATTTAATAATCACAATACACAAACAACAACAACAATTTCTAGCCTCGGTTATAACCACCGAAAACAGTAGATAGAAACAGACGATATAACTCTACTCATGGATTTAGTTTTGTGTTCATACAAAGCAAACGACGATATATCCGAGGTTATATCGTCTATCCGCGTTCATACAATCGGCCCTAATTGTTAATGTAATCGACGAAATCGACAACTTTGCCAAAAAATAAATATGTATGTATCACACCCAGTGCAATAAGTACGAAAGCTTAATTACCTCTAAAGTATATTGCATTTGATTTATCAACTCGCATATATTCTTCTCGTTCAATACTGCATCGAACACCATGAACATTTGTTTCCGTTTTTATAAATTCTGACGGCTCCATCACCAGTTTCAGCTTGAGATACTTCAATCGTTTCAGCATATGTCTCAAATCACCACATCGCCAATTATTATCCAAAATGGCTATCGAATTAAGGTTTGGAAATAAGTATTCCAGCTCATCAAATGTCAAATGCCCCAAATTATTATTGTTGATGTTCAAATATCGAAGATTTCCTAAAAATCCTAGCCATTCAAAATCAATCGTGACCAGATCGTTATACGAAATATCCAGTGATTCTAAATTTTGCAATTCAGAAATTTGTTCAAAATTGAAATGATTTAAAGTTGTTGATTTTAAAATCAAAGTTTTTAAGTTGTTGAGGTTGGAAAAATAATTAATTTTACCGTCATGTTTGACCGGATTGTAGGACAAATTTAAGTACGATAGATTTGTCAAATTTTCAATAAGTTTTAAACTTGTCAAGAAATTATTTGTCAGTGACAATTCGGTTAAACTCACACTTTCGTTGATGAACATATTTGCATTGGTTTATTATAGATTATTATCCGCATGAAGAACTTGAACAAATCTATTTGTTTTCAATATCTTCAATTTATTATTATTCAACGAAATGTTTTGAATTCGATTGGAACCAAATATCGAAATATTATGAATTCGATTAAAGTTTAAATTCAAATATTGCAAATTATTGAATTCGTCCCAATGGTTTATTGATTTAATCAGATTATTACCTAAATCAATCACTTTTATATTCGGTGTATTTGAAAATAAATCGGATGGCAATATGTTAATCTGATTATGAGATAAATCAACTGTAAATAATTTGGTCAAATATTTCAATGCCCCACGCTCGATTATTGTGATTTTATTGTGTGCCAATTTAAGTTCGACCAAACTATTTGCCCCGTCGAAAACATTGCTTTCCAATTTCAATATATGATTGTGAGATAATGTTAATTCACGCAACTTAAAGGCGCTTGCGAAATTGTATCGTGCTAATACTTTCAATTGACAGTGACTAAAATCTGCATACTCCAAATAACCAAAGTTTTCAAATATTTCATGTGGTATGTACGACAGTTGCGAATTGTTAAACTTGATTCGTCTAATGTGATCTTGACTTCCTCCCAGTTGAATCAGATTTATTTTCTTTAAATCTAGTTCAATAATAGTATTATTAAATGATAATCGGTTTCCAGACCTAAAAATAAAAAAAAAATTAAGTTCGGAGAATATCATAATCAATATTAGTCTCAATAGCAAATGTACTAACCTCAAATTATTGTAGTTATCATATGGTTCCAATGTCATTTTTACTAATTTCTCAGCTCGTATTATGTTTTCTGATTCATTTGTGCATCCAATGCCTCGTACATTTGTTGAAGTTGTAACTATTTCTGTACATTTGTTGAAGTTGTAACTTCTCCATTACCAGTTTCAGGCTGAGATGCTTCAATCGTTTCAGCATGTGTTTCAAATCACCACATCGCCAATTATTATCCGAAATCGCTATTGAATTAAGGTTTGGAAACAAGTATTCCAACTCATCAAATGTTGAATGTCCCAAATTATTACCATTGATGTTCAAACATCGAAGATTTTCTAAAAATCCTAGCCATTCGAAATCAATCGTGAATAAATCGTTATACGAGATGTCCAACGTTTCCAACTTTCGTAAATTACAAAACTGCTCAAAATTCATTTGCTTTAAATTTGTGGATTTTAAAATTAAAGTTTTTAAATTTTTGAGGTTGGCATATACTTGATATTTATTGTCATATTTGACCGGATTGTGGGATAAGTTTAAAATCGCCAAATTTTTAATAAAATCAATATTTGTCAATGAATTATTTATCAGTGACAGTTCGGTCAAACTCACACTGTCGTTAATAAACAAATCTGAGTTGGTTAATTGATTATTATCCGCATGAAGTACTTGAACAAACCTATTCGGTTTTAATAGTTCCAATTGATTATTATTCAACGAAATATTTTGAATTCGGTTTAAATCACTCATCGAAATATTATGAATTCGATTAAAGTTTAAATTCAAATATTGTAAATTAAGAAATTCACTCCAATCATTTATTGTTGCAATGAAATTGTGACTTAAATCAATGATTTCTATATTTTGGTTATTTATAAATAAATTGGGCGGAAAAATGTTCAATTTATTATGTGATAAATCCAATATTTTTAGTTCGGGTAAATGTCGAAATGCTTGATTATTTATTAGAGCGATTTTATTGTGCGCCAAATTAATTTCGATTAAGTCAGTAGAGCCCTCAAACACTCATCAATTCCGATAAATTGTTATGTGATAATATCAGTTCTCGCAGACTATACGCGGCTGAAAAACTGTATTCTGATAAAGTTGTTATTTGACATTCACTGAAATCTGCATATTCCAAATTTCGCAGTTTTGTAAATATGCCGTGTGGTATAGATGTGACCTTGCAGTTTATGAAGTTTAATCGTTTGATACCAAGTGAATCCTTTTCGAAGAGAAATGGTTCCTGTTCTGTTAAATTTATATTTTGAATAAATGATGGGCTATCGTTTTTCAAATGGTAACTCCAAGTATTTGCACAAATATGCAATAACAGAATGAGACGAAGCATAATGTTCCTGTTAAAACAAAAGAAATGAATTAATAATCGATTTGACACGTAATTTGCTAATATATTACATCTTGTTTATTTTGAGTTTTTTATAAGTTGATATATTGGTTATGTTTTACAGTATTATTTTTTGAGGCCCGATAGAATCCTAAATAAATTAAAAAAATGTATTAGTAATTATGCTATTATTTCGGATGAAATTAAAGGAAAAAAATAATTAAACACTTAACTATAAATATCTAGCACTGCGTGGAGGAGGGGGCATTATTCATGGCTCATGGTAGCTATCATGGTAGATATAACGAACGAAATATAAGACCCGTAGAATGTCAGCTTGTCGTAGGCGACTTAATCTGGTTAGATCGCAGGGCTGCATAGATAAGCGAATGAGATGAGCCAACCTGGCAATTATATTTGTACATGCGCCCACTGATGTAAACCAACTCCAAGATAAAGACTCATTTAATAATAATTTTGATAATCTGATGGGATCTATACCTGAGCACAATGTCAGATTCGCTTTGAATAAATATTTATCGACAATTAACCGTCAAAAATAATAAAATAGTGTTACTAGATAAAAACTGCTGTAAAACTGCTATAAACGGAAGATAGAAAACTGCTATAAACGGAAGATAGAAAATTTGTTCATACAATCGGAAAAAAATAAAATCGTCGGATAGAGATATATCACTTGTCTCGGATTTTATTTCTTCTATACGCGTTCATACAATCGGCCCATATCATCTAACATATAATATTATATAACAAGTAATTATCCAATGTAAAACAATAATCCAATGTTAAAGGTTAAGAGTCCCAGAACACTGTTGCTTTCTGCAAGTAGAAATCAATTTGTGATCTAGAAGTTGCAGTCAGTTTATCTGTTGAGATAGCTGGAGTTCTTTTCAGAGTCTCGACAGATCAAAACTGAAGCTGCTATAACTTATTATTTGCCTTATCTATGAATTCAATTAAAACAAATGTTTTTAAATCTATATAAATCTCGAAGATATGTAAATATGAACGAGATTTATGTACCTATAGAACTTGTTTAAATTGAGTGTGGCATCTAGAAATCTGTTAAGAGAGAATATGATTTAGGTGATTATTTTAATTTATATATATATATATATATATATATATATATATATATATATATATATATATATATATATATATTGTCACGAATCACAGATGTCACCTGTGATAACTAAAAAGAGTTATAAATTATAACTGTAGGGGTTACCCTGTAACCAAATGTTTACACATACGAACAAAATAAAAACAAAAAAATGGAATAGGCGGAGCGAACAAAATACGACGGAAAGAACATTCGCGCAGTGTAGAGATGAAAAATAATAGAATGTTCTACAAGTATTTGCGTCGTATAAACAGGTGCAGTGATGCCAGATCAAAAATTATTAATGCCCCACAAACTTAAAAAAAATCCCTACTTATTCCCTATGCACAATTTTTAACCATACACTGCTAAGAAATACAAACTTTATGTTGTGCGCAGGTTGCCGATGTTTGCGGCTAAATTCGAGACTAACTAAATAAAAGATTATTTTTTTCAGTTTTTCATTGGTGGCACTACGAGGTACTGTGCACGAGTAATAATTTTAGATTTTTTGTAAAATATTTCAGAATGCATAAAAGTGGCAGCAGAATTAAATTATTTTATCTGGTAGAATAGTACCTAAATTGAATTTAGATAAAATAAATCAATTAAAAATAAAACAATTTTGTTTATCAATATATTGCGTTTTATTATAACATATATTATATGAACTAAATCCTTTCAGTACAAAATCAAATTGTATATGTAGCTCAAAAATAATAATTCAATGAACTAAATCACAGCTGAATTCTCTTTAATCACCATTTAAATTAAAATAAATAAAATAAAACTTTTAATATAATAAAATAAAATTTTGTTTTAGATATGAGTTATTTGTCATTTTCAATTCACAAATAAATTATTTAAAATAACATAGGTTTCTTTTAAACTAATACAGTGTTTTCTTCAAAGCGCTGGTCGACAAAAGTATATATGTTTTTGATAATCATTAGTTTGTTAAAAATATTTATACTTTTTCGACTTTTGAACTATTAAATTATCCATAAATATCATTAGAGTTCATCCGACTGAAATGATTTACATTACACCGAAAAGATAGACAACTTTCTGATTTATTGGAGAGCGATGACCGAATAACACAAATAACATTCAGAACCTCATTGCTAAGTTTATTCCGCTTTTTCGTTTTGACGTCAGATACGATAGAAAAAATTCTTTCAGCGTCAGCGTTGGCATGAGGAAGTGACAAAATAAACATGGCAACTTTTGATAATTCGGGAAAAATTATATTCTCATTGAAATTTTTTAAATTGGATATCTTCCACCAAAATTTATTAACTGGCTCCTCACTGTATAACAGTTTTTCGTGGTCGGAAAATTGATGAGGAAGCGTTCTCCACTCAATTGCTAATTTATTTTTGTCGATCTGAAGCAGTTCACTTATTTTTCGGAATTCAAACATCTCTGTTTCACTTCTCATATGGTCAAACCCTAACGATGTTTTCGGATTCAAAAAACTCATTTCCTTAAAAATGGAATCAGCATGAACTGGCAACTGCTTTTGGATCTGTTCTAATGCAACAATATAAAATTGAAGGCAATCCAACCTTATTCTGTCCGTTTCCTGTTTTGGTATCATTTTTATTATTTCCATACATTCAGGTCCAAGATATATGGATTCTAAAGGTAGAAATATGTGAGGACATTTAACATTTATTGTCGTTTTAAGTTCTTCACCTTTTATACAATTTTGACCCAGTTTAATAAAAAATTTTACTGATTCCGAGTAAAGCTGTTAAATTAAAGGTTTCTTTGATTGAAACAGAGCATTTAAGATGTTAAAATATTCTAAAACATATTTTAGAAAATATAAATATGCTTTAGTGCATAAGTTATTTAGTTCATTTAATATAATTTCTGTTGATTTCAATTTGTCGGTTTTTGTTGCTTCCTTAAAAAATTCTTGAAGAACTTCCCAATTTTCGATTATTCGCTCTACACATCTTTGGTGCGATAGCCAGCGGGTAGCAGACGTTCTTAAAATTTTTCGATTTGCTTCACCTATCATTGATTGAATTTCTTGTAGCTGCGAACAGCGCTTTGAGCAACTCGACACATACACTCCGATTTGCCGTAATAAATCTTCTGGTGCTCTTGGTAATGTAAGGCAAGCCTTACTTGCTATTATTGCTGCGCTATGGCATATGCATTTAATAACGATAGCGGTTTTGTTGTCTTCTATCAATCTTGAACTGAAAGAATTTTTCGAACCGACCATAACACTTGCTCCGTCACTACACATACCGATTATATTTTTGAATGGAATTCCTATAAAAAGTTGTATATATTTTTGTCGTCAGTTAAATGATACATGTTACAATTAAAAATATAAACTAACTAATTTTAATACGTATCGAAATTATTTATTACGCTTTTAAACTTTTCATAAAGCGCCGCCGCGGAACGATCTGAACCAACAACCATCAAGTCTAGCAATTACACGTTTATTTCACCGTTCTCTGGACACACATACCGAACTAAAATACACATGGTTTTATTTGTTCCAATGTCGGTACTTTCATCCACCATGACAGAAAATTGCGTTTTTTTAATGATTCGACCAAACTTCGGGTTTCTTCATGTGCTAAAATATTTTTAACTATTCCAACACACTTACTCCGCCCTAACTTGGCTTCTTTTATAATATCCGAATCGGGGACGATTTCTTTTAATAAAGGTACTATTTGTATAGCAACGTTAT
Source organism: Tipula lateralis (assembly GCA_963932295.1). Classification (NCBI taxonomy): domain Eukaryota; kingdom Metazoa; phylum Arthropoda; class Insecta; order Diptera; family Tipulidae; genus Tipula; species Tipula lateralis. Next base: position 26,289 of record CAWVQQ010000002.1, read on the forward strand.
GATCAGCAAAAAACATACTCATCCTTAATTCAAAATTTTCAACAGCGTTACTTTTTGATTTTGGCTTAAAAAACGTATTGACTTTCGGTGTGTTTTTAATTTTTTCAATATTTTGCTGATGTTTTTTAGTTTCACTGTGTTTTTCTAGTTCTGATTTTCCACAGGCTAAATCTTTATTGCATGCAATGCACTTACATTTAAAATCGTCATCCTGAAACTTTTCTAGCCAACCTTTAAATTTATCCCTGTTAAGCCAATTGTCGTTGAATTTTTGTTTCCGCCATTTTTTTTCGAAGTAGCAAGTTTTTTCTTGAGAATTATACGACGATGATGATGATGAATCCATTATTAAACTATATGTTTAACACTACACTCTTTCAGAAATATTATATTATATAGGTCATTCAAAAAGCAAACACGACACTTCACAAAAACAACACAGACAAAAAAGTAAAATGGTTGCTTTGGTTCTTAACGTTTTGACTTACATAGATATAAATAAACGCAAATGCGTTGGTTTCGTTTTGTTATATTATACAATATACAGAATGACGATCAACGGTATAATGACAAACAATACCCCTAAAGACAAAAAATAGTAAAACGGTTCAATAAGCAAAGTATATATATGTTATTCATTTTTTATATATTAATAAACATCATGAAATAATTTAATTTCCAGAAAAAAGAAAAATCCCTACGTTTAGCGTTTGTTTAAAAATCTGTCCCTTTATCCCTATTTTACTTATATTATCAAAAATTCCCTACAAAAAGGGAATTTTCCCTACGTCTGGCATCACTGAATAGGTGTAGACATTTGAGTTACAAGACAGTTCAATTTTGAATTTCGAAGTGTTAATATCGGGAAGTGATAAAAAGTGAAAGTAAAGTGTTAAAATAATAGTAGTGATAATTATTGTGTAAATTAATAGTTAATATAAATAATTGTGAATTATTTGTGTAATTTTAGTGGGAAATAAATTTATTTGAAATTTAATCTTTGCGAGTTCAATATTCATAATCCAGTGATCGAACCGGATAAATTATTAGCGGATAATATATATATATATATATCTATATATATATATATATATATATATATATATATATATATATATATATATATATATATATATATATATATATATATAATATATATATATATATATATATATATATATATATATATATATATATATATATATATATATTATCCGCTAATAATTTATCCGGTTCGATCACTGGATTATGAATATTGAACTCGCAAAGATTAAATTTCAAATAAATTTATTTCCCACTAAAATTACACAAATAATTCACAATTATTTATATTAACATATATATATATATATATATATATATATATATATATATATATATATATATATATATATATATATGTACAGGGTGGCTGAGACCAAGTGTTACCAAATGAAAACGCTGTAATTTTTTTAATTTTATTGAAATTTCGTGGAATATGTTGAAAACATATTACATTTTATGAAAAACATGTTACTGCTCGATATAACCTCCTTTGGCTCTGATTATTTGATTCAGTCTTCCATAGAAAGCATTGCATGCTGACCGTACGTGGGTTTACGGAATTTTATTCTATTCTCGAACAAGAGCTGACTTCAATGCATCAACACTTTCGTATTTTTTAGTGGACACCTTACTCTCCAAAATGGACCATATGCAGAAATCCATGGGATTCAAGTCTGGTGAATATGGTGGCCATTCTTTCGATGAAATCAGCCGCAGAACGCAATTTTGTAAAAATTGCTGTGTCGCTCGAGCTTTGTGTGACGGTGCCGAGTCCTATTGGAATGTCCAACGGTTCGTACCAAAGTGCTTACGTGCCTAAGGTAGCAAAGCATCGTTTAGGATCTTTTGGCGGTACATCTCTTGATTTACCTTGACTCCATGTTCGATGAAAACCAGAGGAGTGCGTCCATCTGCAGTAACTGCAGCCCAAACCATAACATAAGCTGGTGATTGCTTACGCATGGCAACTCTTGTGTCCAAATTATCGTTGGACTTGTGCTCTAACCAAACACGATCATTTTGTTTATTCTCATACTGTAGAATGGTGAAAATTTTCTCATCAGAAAAGACAATTTTTGGAATCTCGTCACGATCGGCCAAGGCCTTCAATGCTCGTGTTCTTTCAAGCCTAACTTTTTTTTGTGCCTCCGTAAGATCTTGAACTTTTTCGTTGGATTCGTTTCTTCATCTTTCGTATCATTTCTTTTGATGTTGCTGTCTTTTTAGGACCGCCTCTGTTGCGTTAAGCGATGCTACCAGTTTCGTTGTATCGAGTTATGGTTCGATACACAAACATTTTATTCACATTCAAATGCTGGAGCTGACGAACTTTTGCTGTTTGTGAATTTCCACCCAAATACAGTGCAATTACACTATTACGTTTGAATTCCATTACGATTTTTTTTTCAAGATATTAATTTAGAACAATTATTTATTGACCACATATAAACAACTAACCAAACTTCAATAAATTGTCGCGCGAAAAATGACAACTACACAAATGACAGCAGAGTGAAGTTAGTTACATTTGGTCTCAGCCACCCTGTATATATATATACATATATACAGTACTGTCCGGACAGTTTGAATTCCTTTAAAAACGTTAAATATTACCTAGTATTTTAACATTTTTTTAGATTCTAATTTGTGATAGCATAAGTCGTTTAAGTTATGTTTATGAAGAAAGAGCTTTTAGTATAAAATAGCCGAGAAAGTACTAAAAATGTCTAACTGTCCATGCATGAAATTGGTGATAGGATAGGACGTGGGAAATCATCGATTGCCGATCTTATAAAAAAATATAAGACTACGGGGAACACAGAGCGGTCTCAAAGGTCAGGCAGACCGAGGAAAACCACAACAGTGCAAGATAAATTCCTGGTTCTTCATTCCAACCGGAACAGATTTAAAACTTCACCGAAATTGCAAGCAGACCTTGCTACAGCAACAGGTATTGAAAATTCAGGGTTCAACTGTTCGGAGAAGATTACTAAACGCAAATTTTAGGGCACGCCACTCGATGCAGAAACCTTTCCTAAAGTTAGTTTCGAAAATTTGTCGGCTTCAGTGGGCCAGAGAGCACTCTAACTGGACCAGGGAGTTGTGCAATAACGTGGTGTTCTCTGACAAAAGCAAATTTAAACTGCATGTATCTCCCACATACGGTTAATTGTGCGTCAAAAATCAGGAGAACGCCTCAGCGATATCTGCATTCAACAAGTGCCTAATAAAACTGAGGCTGTAATGGTTTGGGGCTGTTTTAGTAATGCTGGTGTTGGTCACTTGGCCTTTGTCGAAGCAGGGATAACCGGTAATGTGTTCCTGAACATTCTGAAAAGGCATTGGAAAGCATCAGTTTTGGAGATATTTAGTGAAACTGGGAGCTTCATCTTTCAACAAGACAACGCGCCAGCCCACAGATCAAAACAAGTGACCATGCATTTTTTTCTTTATTTAAAACTTTTGTATAAATTTCAGGTAAAAACTAATGAACAACTTTGTTACATAAAATTTTATTTCTATTTGAAGGTGAAAAACTACTTGGTTGATAATTCCATCTATACAATGGAATGGCCCCCTATAACCCAGATATGTACCCAATTAAAAAAAGTTGAGCTATTATGAAGCGAAAGCCAATCAGAGTAATCCATAAACCATCCGGCAACTGAAGCACCAAATTCAAATTGCGTGGGATGATATAAGCACAGGCGTGATTCAAAATTTCAATCACTCCATGAGCAACAGCTGTGTAGCGGTAATTAAGAAAAATGGCGGTCATACCAAATATTAAATTTTTAGTTGATTGGATAATTTAGACATTTTATATTTTGAAATATGCCTAATTACGAAATTAATATATTTTTTTTGAATTTATTAAAATTAATTCGTTCGAAAAATATGGCAATTTTTTTCTATTTTCGCAAATTCGCTCATATTATTTTACTAAGATCATGAAATTTAAAACCAAATAACATTTTGAGTAAATAATAAGTTAAAAATTAAGAAGAAAAAATACTTGTTGGTGTTACAACAATTGAGTTCGTGAAAAAATTGGTTTAATTAAAAAATGTTAGCTGTCCGGATTTTTTGCACAGTACTGTATATACAGGGTGGGTTTCCTAATAAATGCAGGGCTTTTATCTCGAGAACGGTGCTAGATAGGAGAAAATTACTCATAATGAAATTTATTAAGAGTCAAGGGGGACGTCTAGTGGTGATCTTCAATGACCTTGAAACTCATTAGTTTCGGAGATATAGGCTAAAGTTAGGTTTTTTTTAAATTAGAACCTATACTTTTGAGTGTTTGTTTTTATTAAGCAATTAAAAGTAAACACTTTTTGCTCACACATCATTTTTGTAAAGTGTATGATTTCAGTGATATGAGCAAAAATTGATATTCACTAAAGCAATCGAATTTTCCCTAAGTTCTACAAATTAAAATAGATAATATCAAATGTTCTTTGAGTTTGACTTATAATGCAATTTTTTTGTTTTATTACTTTGTGATAAAGTTACAATTTTCTTAGAAAAAGTTTTTTATCATGTTGTACACTAACCAGGAAGCATTCGACATGATGATGATCTACGGTGAGTGTCGACAAAATGAAAGCATGGCGATTAGATTATACGCTGAACGACATCCAGATCGTCGACACTTTAGATGAGGTGTATTTAAACGTTTAGCAGATAAGCTGCGCACTACCGGAAGCATAAGAAACCAAAGGAAAGGTCGTGAGTATCCTGAGGAAATTGTTGTAGATGTGCTAGCTGCAGTATCACAGGACCCACACATATCAACACGAAATATTGCACGATATAGAGGAATATCTCAAACGACCGTGTCTCGCGTTTTGAGAGAAAACAAATTCCATGCGTACCACCTATCATTGATCAATTTTTGCTCATATCTCTGAAATCATACACTTTACAAAAATGATGTGTGAGCAAAAAGTGTTGACTTTTAATTGCTTAATAAAAACAAACACTCAAAAGTATAGGTTCTGATTTAATGAAACCTAACTTTAGCCTATATCTTCGAAACTAATGAGTTTCAAGGTCATTGAAGATCACCACTAGACGTCCCCCTTGACTCTTAATAAATTTCATTATGAGTAATTTTCTCCTATCTAGCACCGTTCTCGAGATAAAAGCCCTGCATTTATTAGGAAACCCGCCCTGTATATACAGGGTGTCCGCCGGGAAGGTAAACGTTAGTTTAAAATATTCGATAAACCAACGTGTTTTAATCGTTAAAACATTTTATCAAAGTCAATTATCGATTACTGTGACGATGAGAAAGTTACGTGAAATTTTTGGGAGAAATAACTTGCCAACAAAACGCACTATTTATCGTGTAGTGAATGATTTCAAAGAAAGATGATAGGCCCAAGCATGGGTCACAACGTACTGCAAGATCTGCTGAAAACATTACTATGGTGCTCAAGCAAGTGTTTAAAACAATCAATCAACCTCAATTCGACGCCGTGCTCAGGAGCTTGGTCTTCAAAGATTTAAGATTCAGTTGACACAAGAGCTATATGTATCTACTTTATGTATATATGTACTGTTTTATGTATCTACTCTTGAAACAGTTGAATTTTATTAGTGGGAGTAAAGTAATGAAGTTGTGGCGTAATTCCCGCTTAAAACAGGGCAACCACAATATTTATTTATTTCTGTTTGCAACTACAATATTTATTTGTTTGCAACCATTTTATTAATTTTTTTGTATAATTTAAGAATGTTAATATAAATCAGTTTTGCTCGACGTGAGAAATATTTTTATGAATTGGGAAATATTAAATGTTAATTTTGTGTATAAAAATATATATATGTTACAATCGTTTTTGTTATAAATCTACATTTATTTTAGTTATTGTTTAGTTCATCTATCGACCGGAAGACTGTGCTCCGATCGGTATTATTTTGTATATAAAGGAGATACCTTTGTTTGAATTCCTTAGAGTTAAAATTTACATTGAATTGTAAGGTTTAGATTACAAATAATTGTGACAGTAGAAGTGGATTAAATCTAAAATAAATAATTTATAAAATGTGAAATTTGAATTTATGTATAATAAAATAAAAAAATATAAAAAATAAATTTATTAATAAACCTCAACTTAACAATAATTTAACTCCAAAATTGGTGACCTCGATAGAACAAACAATCAACTAAATTTTTAAAAAAAGGGCGTTAAAACATCCGGAAATTTCAAAGGAGATTATATATCGTCGACACACAAAAAAATACAAATACGAAGTCCATAAGAAAAGTGGTGCAACTCACACATAAGCAGCAGATATCGTATGTTCCAAGCCAAATCCAAGCCAGTCCGTGCTGTTGACACTACAAGTTATTTTGCAGTACGAGTAACAGAACAACCCGATAGCAAAACAACATCAGCGGCCAGTAATAAAATCCAGTCAAGAATGTAAGAAGCAAAATTTATTCACATACAACTACCATCCAATCACACATCAAGATAGAAGACACCAATCAACTCATAATTGGAAACTATTCTTAATTAAGTAAGTATCCACATTATTTTGTAAACTGTCACAAACGTTAGGTTTTATTTATTATTTTTTAAGATTCGTAATTACTTTTTTTATTTAAAAAAAATTAAAATTTGAACATAATTGTAAATATCTCTATACACATTTTATTTCTCATTCTTAAAATTTATTTCGTTATTTTGTGTCGAGTGTCCGATTTGTATTAAAGTTCTTTTTAAGAAGTATGTCTGACGTCGAAGAAGAAACCAAATCGATGTTTAAAGTATCGGTTAAAGCTCCTTCATTTAATAGGGACGATTCAGAAATTTGGTTTCATCAATTGGAAGCCCAATTTGAAATTTCCAATATTAAAACGGACCAAACCAAGTATAGTTATTTACTAGCTGCAATAGATAACGACACAGTCAAATGTGTGAGAGAAAAAATATTAAAACCTCCCGAAAAAAATAAATATCTCGACCTTAAGCAGGCAATCATTGAAAGATTGAGCGATTCTTCCAAAATAAAATTAGATAGATTACTCAAAGGTCTTCAATTAGGAGATAGAAAACCATCTCAACTATTAAGAGAAATGCAAAGTCTTGCAGGAACCCAAATTCAAGACTCTGTTTTACAGAATCTATGGCTTCAGCGCTTACCTGCTCAAGCTCAATCCGTGTTAACTAGCTTAGAAGAATACAGTCTAGATAAGTTAGCATCTACAGCGGACAAAATTTTAGAAGTCCAGAGAGTTTCAGAGGTTTGTTCTGTTGTCTCAAACGACTCTTCAACTATCGACAAGTTAACAAAACAAATTAATATTCTTTCAAATCAAGTAAATAGTCTTTTAAAAGTTCGTAATAGAAGTATTTCACCAAAACAATCTAAACATTCATACCAAGTTAATAATTCGTTTTCGAAACAGCTTAACAATGTTAAGCCCCGATTTTCAGTATGCTGGTATCATTATAAATTTAATGACAAAGCCTGTAAATGTATTTCGCCATGCAATTATAAACATCAGATTAAATCTGAGGACACTACGGAAAACTAACTGGCACGTCGTTGATGACGACTAGCGATGTTTGCCTTAATAATTGTCGTCTTCTTATTATCGATTGCTCCAGCAAAAGACAATTTCTTGTTGATACTGGGGCAGATGTGTCAGTTATACCTCCTACCATGTCGGACAAAATTAACAAAAGTAATTTCAAATTGTTTGCCGCAAATGCTACTCAAATTACTACGTACGGAAATAAAATTTTAAAATTAAATTTAGATCTTCGCAGAGACTTTATCTGGAAATTTATAATAGCCGACGTAGATAAAGCAATCATTGGTGCAGATTTTTTAAAGCACTATGGTTTATTAGTAGATATTAAAAATAAAAAGCTCATTGATCCACTTTCAGCTATTTATGTTCGATCTAAAAATACCATTGTAGGGCCATCCTCTGAACTAAAAACGATCTCATCCGAGTTATTAAATCCAAAAATATTTAAACTTTTAGAACTATATAAAGATATAACTATCGAAAAATTGAGTAACAACACAAAACTTGAAGTAACTCACGTAATCTCAACAACTGGTCACCCTTGCTTTTCAAAAGTTAGGCGATTATCCCCAGAAAAATTAGAGATTGCAAAAACAGAATTCGAAAGTCTTTTAAATCAAGGAATCTGTCGCCCGTCCAACTCAGAATGGTCCAGTCCACTACAGCTAGTTAAAAAAAAAGATGGATCTTGGCGTCCATGTGGCGATTATCGCTCTTTAAATGCACAAACTAAACCTGATCGATACCCTATTCCATTTTTAACAGATTTTTCTTATCAACTGCATGATTGTAAAGTGTTTTCTACTATTGATTTAGTCAAAGCTTATCATCAGATTCCAGTTAGTGATCAGGATATTCCAAAAACTGCAATATGTACTCCATTTGGACTTTATGAATTCACACGAATGACTTTTGGTCTTAGGAATGCTGCACAGACATTCCAAAGATGCATTCATTCAGTGTTACGCAATTTAAGTTTCTGTTTTCCATACATTGATGATGTACTCATAGCATCGCATTCTATGGAAGAACATTTGCAACATCTTAAAATCATTTTCAAAAGATTAAAAGATGCAGGTTTAATAATTAATGTCAATAAATGTGTTTTTGCGGTACCAAATGTTACGTTTTTGGGTCATGACATCTCAAGTAATGGTATAAAACCTTCCATCGCAAAAGTTGAAGTGATAAATAGTTTTCCTAAACCTGAAACTATAAAAAGTTTACGTAGTTTTCTAGGTATGATAAATTTTTATCGGAAATTTATTCCAAACGCTGCAAATGATCAAACAATATTAAACGAATATCTAAAAGGTACTATAAAAAATGATAAGCGCAAAATAGTTTGGACTGACGAAAGTTCTAAAGCCTTTGATACATGTAAAGCAAAGCTAAGAGATGCAACACTATTAGCACATCCATCTTCTGAAGCAGAATTGGCAGTTATGGTAGATGCTTCCAATACAGCCATCGGTGCTGTAGTACAGCAAAGATCAGAAGATATTTGGGTGCCTCTTAGTTTCTTCTCAGTTAAATTAAATGATACTCAACGAAAATACAGTGCATATGATCGTGAACTTTTAGCAGCTTATAGTGCAATTAAACATTTTAAACATTTGCTTGAAGGTCGTTCATTCACTCTTTTTACAGATCACAAACCTTTAGTTTTTGCATTACAACAAAATTTAGATAAAGCATCTCCACGTCAACGTCGCCATTTAGATCTTATAGCGCAATATACTTCTAATATTCAACATATTTCTGGTAAGGATAATGTAGTAGCTGATTCCTTATCAAGAATAGAAGAGATAACGCTTAGTAGCTCAATTGATTATAATGCTATAGCAAAAGAACAAGCATCGGATCATATTTTAACGAAACTGAGGGAAACAAATAAATCTCTCATATTAAAAAGATTTCCTTTATTTGGTTCCGACAGTGAGATTTTTTGTGACATATCTACTGGTTCTAAAAGACCTTACATACCAGAAAAGTTTCGAAGAGATATTTTTAATTCGATTCATAACTTATCACATCCCGGTATACGTACCTCTATCAAAATGGTAGCAAGAAAGTTTGTTTGGCCAGAAATGAATACAGATATTAAAAACATGGCTAAAGCTTGCATATCATGTCAAAAATCAAAAGTTTCAAGACACGTTAAAACCCCATTAGGAAATTACACAATTTCAAGTAGACGTTTTGACGATGTTCACTTGGATATCATTGGTCCACTACCGCCATCTGAGGGAAATAGATATTGTGTAACCTTAATAGATAGATTCACACGTTGGCCTGAAGTTATACCTGTATCAGATATTAAATCGGAGACTGTAGCTAATGCTATAATCAAGGATTGGATCAGCCGTTTTGGTGTACCATCTAGTATTACAACTGATCAGGGGGCACAATTTGAATCAACACTATTTTCCGAACTTTCAAAATTTTTAGGATTCAAGCACAAACGAACCACCGCTTATAATCCAGCTTGTAATGGGATGATAGAAAGATGGCATCGAACTTTGAAAGCCGCTATTATGTGTCACGATAACAACCAATGGACAAAATCTTTACCAATAGTTTGTTTGGGACTTCGAACAGCATTTAGAGACGAGTTAAACTGTTCATCTGCAGAGCTAACTTATGGCGAATGTTTACGATTACCAGGTGATTTCTTTGAAACCCCTAAATCAAATACAAGTCCATCGGATTTTATAGTTAAATTACAAAAATATTTTAACTATATTCAACCTACTCCAGCTTTAAGACATAGTAACAATAATCTATTTATTTTTAAAGAACTCAATAGTTGCTCACACGTTTTTATTAGAATAGATTCAGTTAAACCAGCTCTTCAACAACCATATGAGGGACCATATCCTATTTTAAAGCGTAGTGAAAAATACTTTACACTAAAAATTAAAAACAGAGAATCAAATATATCCATAAACAGATTAAAACCATGTTTTATGGAGCAATGTAAACCCAATGATAGCAATTCTCTTTCGTTAAATCCAGTAGTACCTAATGTTAATACAGTACCCCAAACCAAACCATCAAATAAAAAAGTAAAATTTAGTAATCCAATAGAAATTCCTCCACAAACATTAAACCCAACCAATTATACAAAATCTGGTAGGAAAATTAAATGTCCAGTTAGTTATAAGGAGTAGCGTTTGCTTATCGCTCTCTCGGAGGGGGGTAATGTGGCGTAATTCCCGCTTAAAACAGGGCAACCACAATATTTATTTATTTCTGTTTGCAACTACAATATTTATTTGTTTGCAACCATTTTATTAATTTTTTTGTATAATTTAAGAATGTTAATATAAATCAGTTTTGCTCGACGTGAGAAATATTTTTATGAATTGGGAAATATTAAATGTTAATTTTGTGTATAAAAATATATATATGTTACAATCGTTTTTGTTATAAATCTACATTTATTTTAGTTATTGTTTAGTTCATCTATCGACCGGAAGACTGTGTTCCGATCGGTATTATTTTGTATATAAAGGAGATACCTTTGTTTGAATTCCTTAGAGTTAAAATTTACATTGAATTGTAAGGTTTAGATTACAAATAATTGTGACAGTAGAAGTGGATTAAATCTAAAATAAATAATTTATAAAATGTGAAATTTGAATTTATGTATAATAAAATAAAAAAATATAAAAAATAAATTTATTAATAAACCTCAACTTAACAATAATTTAACTCCAAAAAGTAATGTGACTGTGTTATCGAAATATTGTTCTAAAAATGTGATTTTCAATTTACGTAATTGCATACTTTTGATTGCGATGTCGTCGTATGGAAAGTTTGTTAAATATAACAAAAGTAACCAGCCCTCAGTTTAGACATGCATGCAATTAAGAATTTATAAGACAAACGTAAATATAGGGCTTCAGCTAAAAACCCGGCGTCTAACATCATTGACCTAATGATTGAGTTGGATGACGGATTGAGGTCGATCAACGATATATGAATGAAAGTGAAATCTATATTATTCTAAATAGTTATATAGTTTGATGTTTATTATTAAGATTTCGTTGACGAATTATAATCCTTCTGGCACATAATCATGTTTGGATCATTGCAATACACACTAAAAGGTTGTAATGATTTTTGTAGCTTTCAGACGAATTATAGAAAAATGGTGATGATCGACAATATAGCATTAGGTGCATATTACAATTTGTGAAAATTGAACACTAATAGTTTCGAATCATTGTTAACGGATTTAATGCTTTTGAAATGTAGCAAATTAGACTGTACCACAAGACACGAGGATGAGTGGCAAAAGATGCGACTTCTTTGCATTATTTTAAGCAACAAGTTTAAGGTAATGAACTGGCTACAAAACTGACATATTTAACTAAAAATATTTTCACATTTAAAACTTCAAATAGACTTTTTTATATCATTCAATATAATATGTGACAATAAATTGTCACATATTATATTGAATGATTTTTTGATCATAACTTACTTAAACAACTTACACGTGTCCACCAAACTTAATATTATTAAGTCGAAGCTGCGAGCTCAACAGATCTGTTAATTATTTTATCATCACAAATATATTAGAGGTTTCATATACGAGCTATCTACATAATTAGCAGTACTAATTCATTCAAAATTTAAATAAACTAAATACTAATTTTGAACAATGCTATGTCTGACACTTAGATTTACCTTATCATGATGCTTCGGAATCTACTGCTAAATGATTAATGCAGTGATAATACTTTTTGTCGTAAATATGTATGTTAAAAAATGATAAAAAATTATATGACATAAGTTAATATTTATTTAAGTAAAGGGTTTTCTAATAAGAGGTTTCATTTTGATATCTAAAAAACGAGTATTTTTTAAGACAAATCAATAAATGTTTATTATATTGTAAAGAGGAAGGTATACCATTAAACGAGACGCCAAAGAAAAGAGTCTAAAGGTGTTAAAACACAACATCTCGGTGGCCAATTGTGATCACCTCTTCAAGAAATAAAACGGTCAGAAAACCTTTTTTGGTTTCGTTGCGATTGTTTCGTTGGTTGTGTGGTAATTATCGCCGTCTTGCTGAAAATAACTTGTCAAATGTTAAAAGGTAACAGCTTCAAAATTGACAGCTGTCCAAATAGCTGGCTATTCAAAATGAAATCTCTTATTGGAAAACCCTTTATGAGATAAAACGATTATTCGAACCGTACGTTTATTTATTATTTATTTTGTGAAATAGACCATAAATTTTTTTCGCCGGAAAATGGTTAAAGTTAAATATGTCAATACTTAGCTATTAGCCATAACTATATGTATCTCAAAAATTAACATGCACCCAAAATGATTCGTAAGGTCTCAGTTGAGATGCGGTAAGGGCCTTTAAGCCATAGCGTTTACGGTCATTACATTCCTTGATAACGCCGGGCTTATTCCTACAGCCGTAAAACAATATACTATTACATATAAATATACGCTTAGATGATTAATGTGAACATAGTATAGGAATTACCGGCCCTATCACTCACTTTAGTGGTGAGAAAAATAACAAAAACTATTAATAATAAACCTACACCGAACGACCCTATAGACTCAAATCAGTTAAACTTTCCAACAAATCGCAAATCACCCCAGTACATGTCTACCATAACTATTTCTCCAAACCTAAACCTGAAAATTGTTTTCCTCTTCACCAAACAGACATCTCCAACACTAAATGAAGGCAGCAAACACTAAATGAAGGCAGTAATCGTGCTATACTCATTTTAGCCATAGTAAAACAAACATCCGTCACAAACACGTCACACACTGTAGCAATTTTAAAGTAAAAGTCAAATCTATCTCAAGATTACATTATTTATATTCTGCGCTGACCGTAACCTAAACTTAAAGATTAAAAAAACAGATTATTCAACCAAGCCCTAAGGAATTTAATTTTAATGCAAAATTGAAACATTCAGTTAATTCTCTAATTACTTCGAAAACTTCACGTGTATCTTATCTACTAAGCCACCACCTTGATAAATTTCCATTCTTATTTCACCTGTTTATTATCAATGATTTGTCATCAATTTTTAATGAAATATAAGTGGGTTAATTTTTGTTTAACCTGTAAGTTCTCTTATCCCCATTATTGAATCTAATCTAATCTACCCCATTATTATTTAATTGAATCGAAGATATTGATATAGAATATATCGAAATAAATATAGAAATGTCCACATAGTTCCGAATGGAAATTTACCAATACTTAAAATGTATGATGCAATCCGGTAACTCCTTCGAAGGAAACACGCAAATAGCGTTCATCTCCAAATTCATTTAAGTGCCGTTTAGTATAGCAAGCCGTTTCCTTTCGATAGTAAACCGAGTTTGCGTTTCATAATATTTACTCAACAGCAAGACGACTCTACACATCGAACCACTTGTTTATCTTTATTCTCCCTTACTTATACGAAAACTCCGGTATTATGTCGGCTTTTACAGATGGTGATCGTCAGCTCAGCCATTCAACCTAGACTTTGACAATGTGTTAGTTCGGAGAGATCAAATTAGGATAAACTAAATACTTAGTAAACAAATGATAAGCTTAATAAATATAAAATGATAAGATTCAAATAATTTAAAAACTGGTTTGATGATTGTGATGGTTTAAATGATTTGTTGACATTGTATTAAAAGTTTCTCAATAATAAGTTAATCCTGATAAAAGTGTGAAAGATATAATTGTGATGTTTTTGAGCTCCCATTAGTCTGTAAAACTGATTTATACTAATGCAACTTATTTATATTTCGGATGATACATGCTGAATCATGACAGTACTTATACTATTTGGTGTAACTTAAATTGCGTAGAACGTGGAATAACAGAGTTAAAATCTTAAATTATGCAGGGTTCTATACAGAGTTTCTGACGCTTTGGATATGATGTTTCAATATGTTCAGATTGATGATTTAATAAAAATAGACGCACTCACTAACATAAGTTCAATAGTCTAAATTTTTTGTTTCATAGGTTAATTTTTTGTGAGCCTCACTGACCGAAACCGAAGAAAATACAATTACGACTTTCATATGAATCGTCTCTGAATCATCTACAAATTACAGTTCTAGTCCACTTGAAAGTTATTATCTATTATCTAACAGAGCAAATAATTCATCTTAGAGTTTGTTAGTTTTTTTATTAGTAAATATGTTAGTTGGGGTTAGGCTAAGGTAATGCAAAGTTTCTTCGTATGTTTCTTTGGCTCTACCAAACCAACAGCTTGGAACCTTGTGTACTTTTTTATGTTACATAAAGTCATCTCATCTTATGCTGTAATGAATGATGTGTCTTTATCTCTCAACCGTACACCAATTAACGCGAGGCTTATTTATATTCGTGATGTCCCGACAGCGTTTTATATAGAATATGATGATCTAATACACTGTTAATTCATTTATAACGGAAACTTTTTATAAAAATAAATAGTTTAGTACAGTCAACCAACCATATAATCAAGACCGCTGGTCAAGTAACACCTATTAAATCTTAAGCATGCCACCCAAGAAATCCTATGATGGCCAGTTATGGAAATAAATTCTATGATTTACTAAATATTATGCAATTTGGCTGCTAACGTTGTAATGAGCATACTCTCTAAATTCTACTCCACCATGTCAATATTGTGATAAACCCACATTCAAAATACCATCTTACTCTGCCAGTTGTGCTGTAGACCTACATTCTAAATGCCATCCAACCACGCCAATTATGTTCTGGACTTTGATATTTACGTTTTTGATATTTACGTTACGTTTCTTCATTTGCAGACCTTCAGAGAAGAATCGCGTTGTATGAGCTATCGCAAAGTACATCATTTTTTCCAAATTTTCGGTCGCATTTGTCGGTAAAACAGATCTATATTATTGCATAAGTCGGTCTGATTTCCGGTAGCATTAAAGACACCAATCACCAATCTCACGGTATGAGATTGGTGATTGGTGACTTTAATGCTAAAGATTATCCAAATTATTGTAAAGTGAGTCATTATCTTGGGGTTTGGCTTACATCAGATTATCGACCGCTTGAGACTCCAACACAGACTTTGTTTATCTGTGGTTCAATAAGAAATCCTACTCCAAGATTTTCGAGGTCTTCCGAAAGACACATGGTCTCTACTTTTAGGCCATCGAATTTCTTGTATAGCTACGAGTTTCAACCGATACTATTTCAAGCAATTGATATGGCCAACCACGTGCCGATCCTTAAACTCGTTTCCGGATACTTAAACGTGGGGTTCGTTGTTGTTTTTGGCGGTATGCCATTTTGTTTGTTTTTTTTTACTTTATTAACATTAAGCTCTGGATACGGTTTTGGTATTCTACGGGTGTTATGTTTCCTGCGAAATATTTTCTAAACACATATGTCCCCACCCACAGTACTTAATTAATAATTAACTGAGTATAAATTTAATCAATTTAAATGTTCTTTTCTCATGTTTCTTTTAAATATGATAATGTGAATATATGTAAGATGCTAGACAGTGAACGTGACAGCGATGGAAGTTATGATTGAACACCGAGGTGGCATAGATTGACAGTTAATATGCTGAATCAACCAGCTATTGTATACGTTGAAGTATTTTGAAGTGTATTTCATTTTGGTTCACTAGACCGGTTTCGATCTGATGATGCCGTCATTGAATGACTGTGTGAACGAAACGATTAAGTCCATCTCCTCAGGCATATGCTACCGGACTTGATGTTTGTCGCGATTGTGTTGTGTTGTAACAGTGCAACCGAATTATAAATATATAGTTGAATTGAATAGAGGGCCACTCCGTTATTAAGTTCAAGATATTAATCAGAACTGATAATTCAGTAAAGTGGAACAATATATGATATTTTCATCATACAGTACGTAACAAATTGTTCAATCTCCATAATTTCAGCTTTTCAGAGAATGTGAAATGCACCTTAAGAGGCCTCTTGGACTCGGGTGGTCCAAGACGTGAGATCGTATCGGTTGTCAAAAATTCACTATTTAATTCAATATGGTTGATCAGACCCGTTGTCATGTATGGATGTGAAAATTGGACCTTGACGGAAGAGTACGAAAGATGGCTTCTAACATTTAATGTGAACTCCTGATATCGTGCATGAAATCAAAGGATAGCGAAAACGCTGGCTCGATCACGATACAGCGATATTTCAAGGCAGAGCCGGCTTTTGGTATAGGCGAAGAAGTCTAATATGTCTAATATCTAAATGTAGTCCAAGAAATAAAACACTTTCGTGTTGTGGGAGAGTGAATTTATTTAGTCTGACGGGTGAACATGAGAGTTTACGGAGTGTAAATGTTACGTGTGCAGATTTATCATTGGCCTTTGCTCTGCATTTTGTTAGCCATTTTTCGATTATGCCTATATGTTCCTGTAGAATTCTTATTGCTATCGAGGGATTTTGATGCACAGATAGGATTGCAGTATTATTCGCGTATGTATAGAGACTTTCACGGCCACAGTACACTGTCTTGGGGTATCCTCCTGCGTAAATGTCATATAAATCTGTGGATGCGGTATTATATTTCACCAAAAATTTTGTACAATGTTCAATAATCCGTGTTCTTCTCTAAATTCAAATTTTTTTCTCGTTCAGAATTGGCTTAGGTTTTTGCAGGAACATTTTTTCGAACAGCTCTGTGATTGTGGATAATAAGCTGATTGGGCGATATGAGTTAACTTTTGTTTCATCTTTGCCAGGTTTCGAAATCATTATAATAATTGAAATTTTCCAGATTTCTGGATAGTTACCTGTTTTCCTTATAGCGTTGAATTTATACGTTATTAATTTGATACATTTGTCCGACAGAATTGACACCATTTTCCACTTATCACATCATGATCGAGTACCATGATCGAGCGTCACTTGCATTTAATTGGCTTACTTTTAAACGAATCTACAAAATTCGTTAGAATTTCTTGATTTCGAACTTAGTCGTAATAGATTTAAACGCTGCGCTAAGGTGTTTAGGAAATATGTTTGCTTTCTCTACATCACTTCTTGCTCAGCTTCCGTCAGAGAGCCACATTAGAAAAAATAAGAGAGTTGGTAATTTCAATTTACGTAAGAGTTTCAATTTTTCGACGTTGGTTGGTTTACTAGCTGTGTGGAATGTACCCTTGAGGTAATGTTGAAACCCTTCGTCACGTTCTTTTAACAAAGCGATTCTCAAGGTTTTTGTCGCTTTATTTAACCTTGATTTAAGAGTAGGTCACTTGTAAATTTGCCATTGCCTGGTTGTTAAGCGTTTTGTGATTAGTAGCTGTTCAATACTCGCAGTAAGTTTTTCATTTCTTAAAATCAGCAGAGTTAATCAGCCTATGCTGAATCGGTGTAGTAATCCTAACAACTTGTAGAATACCAATTAGTTGTTATGATGCTTAATCAATTTCATATTTTGTCTTCAAACGAATATGGAACGAAAACTTCCATGTAATTGTAAACTTAAATAGAGACCAATTAGTATGTTGATTTGTCAGTAATATAGATGGCACTAGTTTTAGAACGTGTGTGACGAGTTTTTAATACCGGAGAGTTACTAAAAATCCAGGTATACTCTTTACTACACAAAAGTCTAGTAAATCGAGAGATTTATTGCCTGTCAGGTGTCATAACGTGGCCCCCTTTCCATTTATCACGCATAACTTCATTTTGCCATATTAATCGAATATGGTCAAAAATACAATTAGACAATGTAACCCCTCCGAATACCAAGTGCTATGAACGATTTTTCTTTAGTTTCTGCATGGCCATGGAAAATTACTCAATCAATGGCTCCTTGATGATCATACCTGCAGTCTTTATTTGAGGGTATTCAAATATAGCTTGTGGAACATTAAGGTCAGAAATAAGTGAATGACATGTATCGAGTATCGCATCGACGTTAACACAGAGGTTTATATGCTGGTATCGAATGGCAGTTAACCGAAATCTTAAGGTATGGTCCAACTTGGTAACTCCTTTAAAGAAACCCCGTGAATTGTGCTCATTGCTGAGTTGTTGTACTCTTATGACGTTAGTCTTCCATCATTCGAGCTTCTTCTGTCTACAAATGCGTTAAGCTGTCCGCCTAGCAAGAACTGCTTCGTTTCTTCTTGTAATTGTAAACGCAGTCTGCGCTTCATTGTGAGCTATATTTCGTTGCTCAACAGTAAGACAACTCTTACTATGCCGAGAACGTGCTGGGCAGCATCGACAACCGAAATTGTTCAGATTAGTAATTGGATCGCAAAATGCTATTGCTGACATGATCTTGATATTTTCGTTGTGTTTCTTCATCTATCAGACCTTCACAGGAGAATCGCGTTTTATATTTCCATGACTTAACTTTCATCGGAGCTTTGCAGTGACCAGATAATGGTCACTGCCTTTATGAATTTTGTTGACGACCGATAAGATTTCACGTCTTAGACAACCTGAGCTCGCTCTTTGGAAATAAACACATGGTCAATTTAGGCCTCGTGATGTTTTATGTGGATGTGTCCATGTTTCCAAATTGAAGAAAAATATGTTTTCAAATGGATGAGATTTTGATGAGAAAGAATGTACTTCCCACTTTGAGATCATGAACGATTGCAAAGTGTATCATTCTTTCCCCATTTTCGGTCACATTTGCGTGTCGGCAGTACGGATCTATATTATTGCATAAGTCGGTCTGATTTCTGCCAACTCTAGCATTAAAGTCACCAATCTAACACCGTGCTCCGGTATGGAGCTCATCATATTATCCAAATTATTGTAAAATGAGTCTTTATCTTTGGGTTTCGCTTTCATCAGATTATCGACCGCTTGAAAGTCTATAAACACAGACTTTGTTTACCTGTGGATGAGAAATCCAACTCCAAGATTTCCAAGGTCATCTCCACTGTGTAGCAATGTATAGCCTTGGGACACATGGTCTCCACTTTTAGGCCATCAAGTTTTTTGGAGATCTTCGACTTTCAACCGATACTCTTTCATACATGTGAAATTGCCCATTGTCAAACCCACCAGGTTTTCTAATTGAATGCACGTTTTACGTGCCTCCTTAATCTTGTTTCTGGGTACTTAAGTGATGGGTTCGTCGTTGTTTTTGGTGGTATCCCATTTTGTTTGTTTTGTTGGCTTTTTTGGACATTTAAATTTTTTTACGGATGCGGGTCGTCAGTGCAACGATCCAACCAAATTTAGTCGCCTACTACATCAAGCTCTGGATACTGTGGTGGTATGCTATGGGTGTTATGTTTCGTTCGAAATATTTACAAAACATAAATTCCCCCACCCACAGGGTTTAATTAATAGCTAACTATAATCAAGTAAAAATTTTTTTCTTTTTTAGAATCCTAAACAGTCTCATGTATCTTGTAGGATATGATAATGTACGAATATATCTGAGACGGTAGGCTGTGAACGTGACTGCGATGAAAGTTATGCTTGAACTCCGATGTGACATAGAGTGACAGTTAATGCGCTGAATGAATCAGCTATTGAATACTTTGAAGTATTTGAAGTGTATATGGCATCGTGTGCATTTTTTAATTTTGGTTCGCTAGGACGGCTTCGATCTGATGATGCCGTCATTGAATGACTCAGTGATTGAAACGATAAAATCCACCTAATCAGGCATATGCTATCGGACTTGATGTATGTTGCCATTGTGTTGTGTTTTTCCGATTATTTGTGTTTAGACACATACACAAAGTGAAACACCGTTTCGGAGAATTCGATAATATTCTTATCGATATTTAATGATAACCAAGATTACACATTTATATATAACGCATATTTTAGAACAAAACGAACAGTTACCTATCTTTCACAGTAACAAGTAAAAGTGGTGTTATTGCAAATAAATAAATTTAAAAGTTTTTAATAAGAAGTTAATATAAAATAAAAATAACAACGATAATTAAATTGGTAGTTAAATAAATTCTATTATTAGTGCAGTAAACATTAAATTCATATACAGTGATAAACAACATTTTTCGGACAAAATAGTAATTCAAATTCATTATTTGTTTATACATAGTTTATTTTTAGAATAAGTTTGAATGTCATTTTATTAATATTTTCTATGCAATAGGATTAGCGCCTCCTTACAATATTGGCTCAAATATGGTTTGTGTTTTGGAATGCTTGATCCAAACCTCAAGCCCAGTAAATTTCGACACACCATCGTGTCAGACACGATAGTGCCACTAAAAGCTAATATTTTTCTGTTTAATTCAACAGCAGTGTGTTTCGAGTTTTCATTTATTTCCTTTATCAAAAATTTTTCGTTCGAACTAGTAATTTTTTCACATCACCCGTGTGATGCTCTATATGCATACGTCATACACAGGCGAATAATCGACCATTCCACGGATTATCTGACCGTTTCCACGGTGGTTTATAATCAACGATCGAATATCATATTGAAATGTTTTCCCAAATTTTATAATATTTCGAAAATTGTACATAATACTATCTATGGTCGATTCTTCAAAAAATCTGAAATTAATTTAAATGATCCTATAAATTTATAACTGTCAATTTCTTTTGCTTTTTTATGAGAAAAGTAAAAGTTTGTGTTATACCAGTTTGTACGAAAAGTTTTGCTCATGAGTCATCACTTTATATTATAAAATTTGTATTTTGATTAAATAATGTATTGAATCGATTTTATATCAAAAATACATTTGATAAAAACTAATCAATTTTGTTCTTTTTTATTATTCTGTAAATACAGAATAACAAAAGAATAATAAAAAAGAACAAAATTGATTAGTTTTTATCAAATGTATGTTTGACATTAAATCAATTTAATACATTATTTTAAAGTTGTGGTTTTTAAGAAAAATTGTTAGCTCTCTGTCCGTGGAGAACTGTTTTCCGTAATATGAATTGTTTCCTTTATTATAAATATAATTCAATTTTTAATTCAATTCTATTTTATTGTGTTAAATAATTTTCCTATTATTAATTATCACACAATTATTATTTATTTTACTCAAATTAATTGTTTAACACACACCAACTGTTTCAATGAACTTCAAAATTGATAATGGCCGATATATAATATACCAGACTCATTTAGAATGAGTAAACGTTCATAATAAAATTAATTTATTAGTATCACATATCATAATAATTTTTACTTAAAATTATTAATTCAATATAGATTAAAGTAATTGAAAAATTTGTTATTGATTTAAACGGTTAATTTTTATATGTAGGTATATGTAGGTTATATAAATATATATATATATATATATATATATATATATATATATATATATATATATATATATATATATATATATATATATATATATATATATCTGTGGTGTAGATATAAAAGGGCATAAGTCGAGTTTTTACAAATTCAACTTTTTCACATCATCGAATTCCCTGTTAAAAACTGCACAAGGCAGCAATTGTTTTTTGTTTTATAACCTTTAGAAAGGGAAATATTGTAATTCTTATGAAGGTTCATCAATAGATTTGTTAAAGCGATTCAAAACCTAAATTTGTCGTCCTGAAAAAACAACAAAAACGAGTTACCATTGTTTAGTGTATCAATAATGTTCGTTTTATTAAGAATCTCATACGAAACGTACAAATTTGTTTTTCAGCTTTAAGCTAGTGCAAGTTAGAAAGGGTGAAATTAGATCTGAACATATAACATTTTTTTTTCAAATCAAAATATATAAATCAAGATAAAAATTAATTATAAATTAATCTATATTTTTATAAATTTTGTTCTTTTTATTTCAATATAAACGATATCCTCTAAAATATTATATATTTTACTCTTTCTAATTCCCTCTTGGTCGTACGACGAAAGTCAAACTCATTTCTTAATAAATTTAGAAAAATAATATTGACAAAAATACATAAAATTGAACGCAATAATTAAATAATTAATAATTTATTTATTTAAATGAAATTCTGTATTCGAAAAAATTAACTTAAACCAAATTTATAAACATAAATCAGTTTGAAATATGCAAATTTGTAACATGCAATTGTCAATAAATAATATTATCAGCTGATCATTGTTTACATTTCAAAATTGACAACAAAACTTTGTCACAATTTCTATTATGCTACCTATTTATTCACGATCACAATACAACACTTCACTATATTCTCAATCCTAAAATACATTGTCACATTAAAAAAGGTTAATTGATGCTTTATCAACATAAGAATAATATTTAATTGCATAATTATGCATTAAATACAAAACCAATTGTCATATTGACTTAATGTCATAACAATGGGAGGAAGAGAATATGTTTTTAAATTGAGTGACAGTTCGATTATTTGCCATTACGAGCGTTGCTGTTGTATAAAAATTTTGCAATTCGTGTTAAAATTATAATTGTGTATGTAAAATTAAAATCATGTTAAATGTGTATGTAATTTTATGTATTGGTATTGTTCCTTTTTTTATGTAAATGCAACACAAATCGCAATACAACTTAAAATTTAGTGATATTGATTTGGCTTGGTGTAGTGTCATTTTTATTTATTCTCTTGGCGAGCATACCTGATATAAAATATGGTTCTCGTAACCTAATTATATATCTGTCTCTATTTGCGTTTTAATTTATTTAAAATATACTATATTTTCATTGAATGAATGAAGGAAAATGGAAAAATAAATCGGAAAATGACCAATTTCAGGATGACAACTTTGAAATTTCGGTTTTAAATTGAATATAACCTACTTTTCATTCAAATATTAACTATACAGACGTTGATTTTTGTATTTTTTGTTACACTAAATAAAGCTCGTGTTGAACATTCCGGCTTGAATCAATCAAGATCGTTTTTTTTATAACACTCTTGAAAAGTGTTAAGTATTGTATTTTGTTAAATGTAATAAAAGTTAAGATATAATTTTATACAATATGATTCTACTATTCGATTCTAGTATTAGTTCCTATAGAATTATAGTGTTATATGTTTATTTTTTTAACATTATTTTGAAATTATTTCGAATTTTTTAATTTTGATAATCGAAAAGTTTTTGTCAAAAACATAGAAGCTTTTTAGTAGCAGTTGCACTTTCTTCAACTAGAGATGACTCTGTTCTGATTGATCGTACGCGATCGATATTTTATTTTGCACATGCGTATACAACAGTATATTAATTCATATGATGTGTGTATTTGTGCGTATACAAATTAAAAGATTTTATGCGAAACATGAATTCAATGAAATATTTATTTAACTTTATTGAACTATTTACGATATATTTAATTGGTTCTATGTAAACATATTTAAATGACATATAATACATATAAATATTCTTATTATGATTTCAAGATCAAAATGTTATATTCGTTACACTTTTCATTGAAATATTTCATTAAAAAAAAAATGTTTACTATCCATATATTTTGTATGGGAATTTATGTTTTTTCCTCTATTTGACCTCCTCTAATTAAATTTCTATTTTTAATATTTAGGCTCTGAAAATTTTAGTCGGTTCTGATAATATCTATTTGCCTTGTTTAACTACGCGTGCTTTTTACTGAGACATTATACCTCTTGCGTAACCAGAGTATAACTTTATAATCTTTAACTTTATATTCTACGTAAGACGTTTGCATCCTTGTTCGAACTCTATCAACCCTAACAAAGACAAACCAAAGAAACCAAAATATCTGTGTGTTACGTTTGTGTTGTTGATGTGAGAATGAGTTTTGCATCGTGATGTGGAGTTGGTCAAGACCGAAAGAGAGGTTTCGACGAAGAACTCACCTAGCATAGCTTGGTCCGTGGACCATATCAACTAGAGAACACTAAAGATCTTTAACCGTTGCTTGGTTATTTAGTTAAACAATTTGTAGATTGGAGCTGCAACTATATTGCCTCTGGCTTTAAGCGATGAAATCATTTGACCATGCCATTCGATTAGCTTGTGAATGATAGGCGGTTTGCATCTGATGTGAGCTGCCAAGTTTCGTTAGCTCAGTAAAATTTATGTTAAGTGGAACGCCGAATTGTGATACGTAATTATATGCAATTGTTTTAGCTATTGTACTTGCGAACATATCGGTTATGCAATATGCTTCAGACCAACGAGTGAATATATATATATTATATTTTAATATATAAATATGTATATATATATATATATATATATATATATATATATATATATATATATATGTATATGTATATACATATATATATATATATATATATATATATATATATATAAATATATATATACATATATATATATATATATATATATACATATATATATTTATATATATATATATATATGTATATAGATATATATATATATATATATATATATATATATATATATATATATATATATATATATATATATATATATATAATTGTTCATGAAGTGATTTCGTTAGTCTTTGAACATTGATTACAATTTATCAGTAGCACGGTAAAACATTAGGTAGCACGATAAAACGCCAATTTATTAATCGAACATCTAAGAAGTGGAATTCGTTGGCCGGTTTTCAGGTTCCGTTGAAATATAAAATGCATAAGTTTAAGGCAGCTATCAACCTTTACTTGAAAGAGCTCTGGCAGTTACAAGGTGCTAGGGCAGTCTAAAAGTCCGCCCTGCACCCAAATAAAACTAAAAGTGAAAAAAATAAAATTCTGAAGTCTGCTTTTTGTACTTAGGTCGTTAAGTATGCGTTTTGATCTTAGATAATTGTATCGTAGTCGAAAAAAGTCTCGGTTGTGTCTGTTTTAAAGTTTGTCGTTCGGAGAAAAACATCCTCGACAGTATTACTGGTGCGAAAAATATAATCAGCGACTATATTCTTATTTATGTTGGAAAAACATCCGTAACTTTATTATCTTTAACGTTCACATGTTCAATAAAATTATCCAACTGGCAAGATTGCCTTGGGGTATGTTCAGTTTAAGACTGAATTGCCTTAGGCAGCCGTTTATGGTCAGAAGTATACTGAATCGTGTGTCGTTCAACGAATGTACTAATAACGTTGTGTTAGTCAATTCACTTTTTAATTTAATGTGTGCACTCACATTCTTTTAGCCAGTGAATTTTTTGTTTCATCTTGGACTTTTGTAGTAAGGCTGTGAGTAAATTCGCGCAAGTAATTTTCGAATAAATCGGTAGTATAAATTGGTCATACCGATGCATGGCTGAATGCGCCTGATTGTTGTGGAAGATGCAAATTCTGTAATGGTATTAGTTCATTCTGAGCCCTGTGGTTGGGGGCATTAGTGTTTCGTAAATATTACAAACGAAACATGAGACCCATAGAATACCACCACAGTATCCAGAGCTTGTCGTAGGAGGCGACTAAATCTGGTTGGATCGCTGGGCTGACGACCCGCATCCGTAAAAAGTGAAAATGTTACAAATTTCAACAAAGATAAAAAAATCGGATACCGCCAAAACAACAAAAAAAACGAACCCCCGCTTAAGTACCCGGACACGAGATTGAGGATCGGCACGTGGAACGTGCAGTCATTAAGAAAACCTGGCGCGTTGGACGGCCTTATCACATGCATGAAATAGTATCGGCTGGAACTCGTTACTCTCCAAGAAACTCGATGGCCTAAAAGTGGAGACCATGTGTCAAAAGGCTATACGTTGCTACACAGTGGAGATGACCTCGGAAATCTTGGGGTTGGATTTCTCATTGGGCCACATGTAAAAAAGGCTGTCTTGGACTTTCAAGCAGTCGATAATCGAATGTGTAAGCTTCGCTTGCACATAAGATTAGCCAACCTGTCAATTGTTTGTATACATACGCCCACTGATGTAAGCCAATCCCAAGATAAAGACTCATTTTACAATAATCTGGATAATCTGATGGGTTCTATACCGGAGCACGATGTCAAATTGGTGATTGGTGACTTTAATGCTAGAGCTGGCAGAAATCAGACCGACTTATGTAACAATATAGGTCCGTACTCCCGACACGAAACTGCGACCGAGAATGGGGAAAGAATGATGTACTTTGCGATCGCTCATGATCTCAAAGTAGCAAGTACATTCTTTCCTCAAAAAAACATCCACTTAGAAAGATGGACACATCCACGTAAAACATCCCGAAGCCAAATTGACCATGTGTTGATTTCAAAAGGGCGGGCTCGGGTTGTCCAAGATGTATCGGTCGAAAAACAAAATTCGTAGGCAGTGACCATTTTATGGTTGCTGCAAAGCTACGATGGAAATTTTCGTACAAGTCAGGGAGGACAGGAGAATATACAACGCGATTCTCCTGTGAAGGTCTGATAAATGAAGAAACGCAACGAAAATATCAAGATCTTGTCAGCAATAGCATTATGCAATCCAATTACCAATCTGATGATGTGAACAGTGTCTGGGAAGTATTGAAAACCTCGGTTGTCGATGCTGCCCAGCACATTCTCGGTATTGTGAAAACTAAGCCCAAAAATGATTGGTTTGATGAGGAGTGTCGTCTTGCTGTTGAGCAACGAAATATAACCTATAATGAAACGCAGACTCGGTTAACAATCGCAAGGAAAAACAAAGCAGTTCTTGCTAGGAGGACAGCTAAAAGAATTTGTAGACTGAAGAAGCGAGAATGGTGGAAGGCTAAGGTCTTAAGAGTACAACAACTCAGCAATGAGCGCAATTCACGTGGTTTCTTTAAAGGAATCACCGAATTGCACCATTCCTTAAGATCTCGGTCAACTGTCATTCGGGACCAGGATGGAAACCTCTGTGTTAACGTCGATGCGGTACTCGAAACATGGCGTGAACATTTCTCTGATTTACTTAATGTTCCAAATGTATCACAACCTGTGTTTGAATACCCTCAAATACAGACCGCAGAGATGTTCATTGAGGATCCATCCTATGAGGAATTCATAATGGCCATGCAGAAATTAAAGAAAAATCGTTCACCAGGAGTTGATTGCATTAATTCAGAGCTCTTGATATTCGGAGGGCTAACTTTGTGGAACTGTCTTTTCGACCATGTTCGATTGGTATGGCAAAATGAAGTTATGCCCGAAGAATGGAAAGTGGCCGCGTTATGCCCAATTTTCATGAAGGGTGATCGCATGAAATGCGAGAATTATCGCGGTATAGCTCTTCTTTGCACAGCATATAAGTTATTGTCTTACATAATCTTGGGAAGAATTACTCCTTTAGCGGAGGAAATTGTCGGTGACTACCAAGGAGGATTCCGTCCAAATCGGTCAGTCACTGATCAAGTTTTTTTTTAACGGATGATTCTTTCCAAGTACTACGAAACATCTCGCGATGACTACACCAGGTATTCCTAGATTTCTAGCAAGCCTATGACTCGATCAATCGAGAGAGGTTGTGGTATGCGCTGGAATATTTCGGAATACCGAAAAAATATGTACATCTGTGTAAAATGACAGTAACGCAGTCACAATGATGTGCTAAAGTTGAGGACAGGCTATCGAGAACTTTTGCAATCAATTCCAGTGTTCGACAAGGAGATGCGCTGTCCCCGATACTTTTTAATCTCATGTTGGAATACATCCTTCGTAAAAGTGAAACACCTCAGGACAACATCTTATTCCGACAATCCAATCAACTTCTTGCTTATGCAGATGATATCTGTGTGATTGGATTAAATGGCAACAGAGTGAAAGAGATACTTGATCCATTGGAACAGTGTTCAGCTTCCGTTGGTCTCAAAATCAACGAGTTCAAAACCAAATATCTAATCTCGGGTTTTAGAGACCAAGATGCAATTGATTTCAGTAGTGATAACCACACGTTTGAAGGAGTAATGAAATTCAAGTATCTTGGATTTCTCATTAGGCTTGCCGCTGGCAATCGGACTTTATATCCTCTAGGTCCACTGCTGAAATTAAAATATCTTCCAAATACAGATAAGCTGAAGCTGTACAGAGTGTTGATCAGACCCGTTGTCATGTATGGATGTGAGAGTTGGACCTTGACGGATGAATACGAAAGATGGCTTCTAACATTCGAGAGAAGAATCATGCGTGTAATATATGGTCCAAAACTCGACGTCGATGGCACTTACCGAGTTCGTTTCAATCACGAGATCAGGAATTGAATGCAAATTCCTGATATCGTGCATGAAATCAAAGGACAGCGAGTACGCTGGCTCGGACACGTTCTGCGTGCAGATCCGAACCGAATGATACAGCGCACCTTTAAGGGAGAACCGCCTTTTCGGTAGTCGAAGAGGTTGCTGTCGGCGACGATGGCTCCACGGCGTAGAGAGCGATCTGGCATCTTCAAACTGCCTACAACGGTTTGGAGAGCTGGCTCGTGATCGAAACCGATGGAGTCAAATTGTTGACACGGTACGGGCCAATAATGGCCTGTAAAAACCGCAAAAAAAAATAGTTCATTCTGACGGAGACAGAATACCATTAGCAGAAATTTTGTGTCTGAATAAATCAAGAGAATACGCATTTTGAGCTTTTGATTGGGACTCAGAAAGATGTTAGTTAAGTGTTTCCAGATAAAGTTTATGTTCCTCTTTTCGTCAATAAAAACGAATACATAGTTTAAATCACGTACGACTTGAATGAAATTCATGTAAATTCGAAGAGGCAAAATGTTGTGGTTCCGTCTTATGAAAGTCTTCAGAAACGAAGATGATAAACTCTGATGAGATCGAGTTTGGGAAAATGTTGTTTCCATATGTAAATTATAAAAAAGATTAGAATATTGGGTATTGGATAGCGATCTGGTATCGTAACTGTATTGAATCGACGATGATCCCCATACGATCATGAATCAAGATTTTTATTTTTGATCATATGAAGCGGACATGGATAATGTAATATCGACGGTCGGAAATTCTTAGTTCTTCTATATGTTGGAATTCGATGTTAGCAGCTATAATGTACTCTTTCATTATAATCTAACAGTTAGACATTCCGAACTACGGAATTGTGAACTGGTAAATTATAATTTGTTAGGGAAGGAACCTTCTTTAGTAACGTCCCATAGCCGATTTCGCAAAATTGATGAGAGAGTATTAACCCGATCCTATGACCGACATGCAACGGTATTCCAAAATTGTGTATGGAATGAGCGTGTATGGTGATGGTTCTTAAGTTGGGGTTAACGCGTCAATGAAAGTTGAGAATGCATGAGCTAGAGTGGTATTGGGGGCGATCAATTCAACCCCAATACACACTCTATGGTCTGAAATGGGTGATACACCTCTCAATTTTAACAGATTTTAGGAAAAATAGATTTTAAAATAACTCAAAGAACCCGCTTGATTTTGAAAAAAATGAACATATTCGAAAAGACCCAAAAAGTGGTGCCAAATGTTTCTCCTGCAAATCTGGTGGTATGTTTGAATTTTAGAGGCACGATAAAAGCTTTGATAATGAGAGCGAATTTCACAAGTTGTAAATGAAATATTTTGCTCATTTTACTGTGTATCATTTTACTGTGGATAGATGCTAGTGTGAAAGATGATAGTGTGGGTGTTGGAATTAAATTTCCAGCACCAAAAAAAAAACAGTTGTGAAGAGTAAATGATAGCATCTATATAATGAATGCTGAAATGATAAGGATTATGGAAGGAATCAAGTTGCCAATGATAGACGGTTGAGGGGTTCTTTTACAATCCAACTCTCTGATTGGTTTAGGGGTTGCTTGATTGAGGATATAAATGAATATGATTTTATGGATGCTATAGATGAACTTCGAATATAATATGTTTCATACAAAGTGGTGAATCTGTGGAGAAAATGGGAGAGTGAATTTGTACAAAAAAGTCAAATAAAAGGCAAGAAGTAAGGAAATCAAAGGAGACACTGATTCGAACAATGGAGCGAGTGAGACTGAATCATGGAAAATGGAGGGAATGTCTGTATAAACGTCATTTGAGAGAAAAAAAATGCGTGTGATTCTTGTATAATTGTAGAGGACATTGAACATTTGCTTCTAAAGTACAACAAATATAGTCACAATAGGCTAAATTTCGATGTCCTCGTGAGTGCAAGGAGTTTGAATAAAATATTTAAAATGGTATAAGTGGAGATAAGACTATGTATATGAATTATTAAAATGAATGTTATTGAAGTATGACAGCGAATCGATGCGTGAAAGATGAGCAAATAAAATTAAAATTAAACACAAACTTTTTGATTCTATTGTAAATAATTGATATATAATTGTAAATTATTTATTTTATATACAAAATTGAAAAATTTTTATAAAACAAAAATGTAAAAATATTAAGAAAACGGGGCAAATGACGCCTATTATTTGAAGCTAATGCTAATAAATAAAATGAAAAAAAAACCGAACCAACTAGTTGCATGTATGGACAGCTATACCACTGGTGCAATAAGTCGTTATTGCTATGGTTTACTTAAAAATTAAAAATTAGTGTCAATGATCGGACAATTTACGGATGTACATTTTTTTTTGGTATTCCTAAATATTCAAACGGATACCGTAGCCTCTCTCGGTTAATCGAGTCATAGGTTTGCTTGAAATCTATAGATTTTAGGAACTTGGAAGAATCATCCGCAGCGAAAAAACTTGATCAGTGAATGATAAATTTGACAAGAAACCCGCCTTGTTAGTCACCGACAATTTCCTCCGTCACAGGAGTAATTCTTCCCAAGATAATGTACACGTAACTTGTATGCTGTGCAAAGAAAAGCTATACCGCGATAATTCTCGCGTTTCAAACAATCACCCTTTTTGAATACTGGGCATAAGGCGGCAATCTTTCCGTTCGTCAGGCAGAACTCCATTTCACCATACCAATCCAATAATGTCGACAAGTTCGCTCGTTTGAAATCAACCTATGGGCAATTTCGTTTCGGGATGTTTTCTGTGGATGTGTCCATGTTTCCAAATTAATGTTTTTATGAGGAAAGAATGTACTAATGAGGAAAGAATGTACTAATGAGAAAAGAATGTATAATTCTTTCCCCATTTTCGGTCGCAGTTTTGTGTCGAGAGAACGGACCTATATTATAATATAAATCAATCTGATTTCTGCCAGCTCTAGCATTAAGGCACCAATCTGATATCGTGCTCAGGTATAGATCCCATCAGATTATCCAAAAAAATTGTAAAATGAGTCATCATCTTGAGGTTGGTTTACATCAGTGGGCGCATGTACACATATAATTGCCAGGTTGGCTAATTTCATTCGATTGTCGACTGCCTGACAATCCAGTACAGACTTTTTTCCTGTGGCTCAATGTGAAATCTAACTCCAAAATTTTCAAGGTAATCTCCACTATGTAGCAACGTATAGCCTTGGGGCACATAGTCTTCACTTTTAGGCCATCGAGTTTCTTGGAGCGTTACGAGTTCCAACTGATACTCTTTCATACTTGTGATAAGGCTGTCAAACGCGCCAGGTTTTCAAAGTGACTGCCCGTTCCACATGCCGATCCTCATTCTCGTTTTCGGGTACTAAAGCGGGGGGTCATTGTTTTTTCGGTATCCGATTTTTTTCGTTTGTTGATATTTTTAACATTTTTGGTTTTTTCACGGATAGGGGTTGTCAGCCCTGCTATCCAACCAGATTTAGTCGCCTACGACAAGCTGGTATTCTACGGGTCATATGTTTCGTTTGTAATATCTACGAGCCATGAATGCCCCCACCCACAAGGCTAGATATATATAGTTAAGAATTTAATTGTTTTATTGTTAATTTTCGTTTAATTTCATCCGAAATAATGCATAATTACTAATACATTTTTTTAATTTATTCAGGATTCTATCGTGCCTCAAAAAATAATACTGTTAAATATGTCAACTTAAAAAAAAATCAAAATCAAAAAATAAATAAGATGTAATATATTAGCAAATTATGTTTCAAATCGATTATTAATTCATTTCTTTTGTTTTAACAGGAACATTATGCTTCGTCTCATTCTGTTATTGCATATTTGTGCAAATACTTGGAGTTACCCTTTGAACAACGATAGTGCATCATTTATTCAAAATATGAATTTAACAGGACAGGATCAATTTCTCTTCGAAAAGGATTCACTTGTTATCAAACGATTAAAATTCATAAACTGCAAAGTCACGTCTATACCACACGGCATTTTTACAAAACTGCGAAATTTGGAATATGCAGATTTCAGTGAATGTCAAATAACAACTTTATCACAATACAGTATTTCAGCCGCGTATAATCTACGCGAACTGATACTATCACATAACAATTTATCGGAATTGACGAGTGACGTGTTTCAAGGCTCTACTGACTTGACCGAAATTAATTTGGCACACAATAAAATCGCTCTAATAAATAATCAAGCATTTCGACATTTAAACGAATTAAAAATATTGGATTTATCACATAATAAATTGAATATTTTACCTCCCAATTTATTTATAAATAACCAAATTATAGAAATCATTGATTTAAGTTACAATTTCATTGCAACAATAAATGATTGGAGTGAATTTGTTAATTTACAATATTTGAATTTAACTTTTAATCGAATTCATAATATTTCGATGAGTGATTTAAACCGAATTCAAAACATTTCGTTGAATAATAATCAATTGGAACTGTTAAAACCGAATAGGTTTGTTCAAGTACTTCATGCGGATCATAATCAATTAACCAACACAAAATTGTTTATTAACGACAGTGTGAGTTTGACCGAACTGTCACTGACAAATAATTCATTGACAAATATTGATTTTATTAAAAATTTGAAAAATTTGGCGATTTTAAACTTATCCTACAATCCGGTTAAATATGACAATAAATATCAAGTATATGCCAACCTCAAAAATTTAAAAACTTTGAATTTAAAATCCACAAATTTAAGCCAAATGAATTTTGAGCAGTTTTGTAATTTACCAAATTTGGAAACGTTAGACATCTCGTATAACGATTTATTCACGATTGATTTCGAATGGCTAGGATTTTTAGAAAATCTTCGATATTTGAACATCAATGGTAATAATTTGGGACATTCAACATTTGATGAGTTGGAATACTTATTTCCAAACCTTAATTCAATAGCTATTTTGGATAATAATTGGCAATGTGGTGATTTGAAACACATGCTGAAACGACTAAGGCATCTCAACCTGAAACTGGTGATGGAGCCGTCAGAAATAGTTACAACAACAACAAATGTACGAGGCATTGGATGCACAAATGAAACAGAAAACACAATACGAGTAGAGAAATTAGTAACAATGACATTGGAACCATATGATAAATACAATAATTTGAGGTTAGTAAATTTGCTATTGAGACTAATATTTATTATGATATTCTCCTAACTTAAATTTTTTTTTATTTATTTTTTATTTTTAGGTCTGGAAACCGATTTTCATTCAATAATACTATTATTGAACTAGATTTAAAGAAAATAAATCTGATTCAACTGGAAGGGAATCAAGATCACATTAGACGAATCAAGTTTAACAATTCGCAACTGTCGTACATACCACATGAAATATTTGAAAACTTTGGTTATTTGGAGTATGCAGATTTTAGTCACTGTCAATTGAAAGTATTAGCACGATACAATTTCGCAAGCGCCTATAAGTTGCGTGAATTAACATTATCTCACAATCATATATTGAAATTGGAAAGCAATGTTTTCGACGGGGCAAATAGTTTGGTCGAACTTAAATTGGCACACAATAAAATCACAATAATCGAGCGTGGGGCATTGAAATATTTGACCAAATTATTTACAGTTGATTTATCTCATAATCAGATTAACATATTGCCATCCGATTTATTTTCAAATACACCGAATATAAAAGTGATTGATTTAGGTAATAATCTGATTAAATCAATAAACCATTGGGACGAATTCAATAATTTGCAATATTTGAATTTAAACTTTAATCGAATTCATAATATTTCGATATTTGGTTCCAATCGAATTCAAAACATTTCGTTGAATAATAATAAATTGAAGATATTGAAAACAAATAGATTTGTTCAAGTTCTTCATGCGGATAATAATCATTTAACCAATGCAAATATGTTCATCAACGAAAGTGTGAGTTTAACCGAATTGTCACTGACAAATAATTTCTTGACAAGTTTAAAACTTATTGAAAATTTGACAAATCTATCGTACTTAAATTTGTCCTACAATCCGGTCAAACATGACGGTAAAATTAATTATTTTTCCAACCTCAACAACTTAAAAACTTTGATTTTAAAATCAACAACTTTAAATCATTTCAATTTTGAACAAATTTCTGAATTGCAAAATTTAGAATCACTGGATATTTCGTATAACGATCTGGTCACGATTGATTTTGAATGGCTAGGATTTTTAGGAAATCTTCGATATTTGAACATCAACAATAATAATTTGGGGCATTTGACATTTGATGAGCTGGAATACTTATTTCCAAACCTTAATTCGATAGCCATTTTGGATAATAATTGGCGATGTGGTGATTTGAAACACATGCTGAAACGATTGAAGCATCTCAACATGAAACTGGTGATGGAGCCGTCAGAATTAATTAGAACAGAAACAAATGTTCATGGTATTCGATGCAGTATTGAACGAGACGAATATATACGAGTTGATACATCAAATGCAAGTTACTTTAAAAGTAGTTTAACTTTCGTACTAATTGCACTGGGTGTAATACATACATATTTATTTTTAATAATGGGAAAAATTACATTTAAAACTACCAAGCAAAAGAAGAAACTATTTTAAAATGTTGTGTAGGCCTCCTGGGGAATTCACCTTAAAAACGAATTCAAAACATTTCGTTGAATAATAATCAATTGAGACTGTTAAAACCAAATAGGTTTGTTCAAGTACTTTATGCGGATAATAATTAATTTACCAACGCAAATATGTCCATTAACGAAAGTGTGAGTTTAACCGAATTGTCACTGATAAATAATTCATTGACAAATATTGATTTTATTAAAAATTTGGCGGTTTTAAACTTATCCTACAATCCGGTTAAATATGACAATAAAATTCAAGCATATGCAAACCTCCAAAAATTTAAAAACTTTGAATTTAAAATCCACAAATTTAAGGCAAATGAATTTTGAGCAGTTTAAAAGAACGCGCCTTTTACTGTACCCCTTTGGGTGGTGTGGAAAACAGAAAATTTCTAAATATTTAAAGATACCATCGTATATCCAATATAACAGTAAATTATTTATGTAAATCATTTTATCATATAATAAATATATTAACGACAGATGTAGTGTTCCTTCTTTCGTTCTATTATTTTTCTAATATTTTTGTTTGAGATATCATGGTTGATAAAAATAATGCAGAACGTGATAGTTGACTTTTTTCATGGATCGATTGTGATAAGTGACTATACATATTTAGTTTAGTGCGTGTTATAAAACAATTATGATTATTTTTTCTATTTCGATTATTTTAATATTTTGTGGTTTTTACTAAATTTTTTCGTGTTTTTGGAATATGGACGAACAAATTCGTGAAATATTATGAACGCAAGCCCACCATATTCATATTTCATATTCTAAAAAATTCTCGCGCCAAAGTAAGTTGAAATGATCGTGAAATACGAAGAGTAAGAGAGAATCGGGCATTATACAAATTTTATATCTAAAATAAGATTACACGATGTCGAGTAGTTACAAAAATGTTACCGCATGGGACCCCAATTATTTCATGCTCTTTTGCATATAGATGGACCAGCCATACAAAAGTACGAGGCGTTTAGTGCTAACGCTATTACTCCAGGCGAAAGGCGATCATTAACCTTACGGTAAGAAGCATGAACCATTTAACATCTTATTTGGTAAGCGGGAACAGCATGGTTTCTATCGACACATACGGTTATCGAATAGGGCTATGAACCACCCGCATAATCCGGTTAATGATTGTGATACACGCAAAATGGCAATTCGAGTTGGATGAATGGAGAGATGAACTAGACATTGATGGGTAACGGAATGTCGGTAAAACTGAATTTTATAAAACGCCTTACAGTCACCAAGGAGTTTTTCCTGAAATTATAACCTGTATTAATTTTATAATATAATATAATTTATATATATATATATATATATATATATATATATATATATATATATATATATATATATATATATATATATATATATATATATATATATATATATTTATATTTATATATTTATATGGATCGCTGAACTGACGCCCCGCGCCGGTACAAACAATTACTGTTAAAAATGTTAACCAGATAAATCGAATACCACCAAAACAAGAATGACCTCCGCTTAAGTAACCGGAAACGAGATTGAGAATCAGCACGTGGAATGTGCAGTCATTTAGAGAACCTGGCGCGTTGGACGGCCTCATCACATGTGTGAAGGAGTGTCGGCTGGAACTCGTACCGCTCCAAAAAAATCGATGGCCTCAAAGTGGAGACCATGTGTCCCAAGGCTATAATTATAATTGGAGTTGGATTTCTCATTTAGCCACAGGTAAAAAAGGCTGTCCAACACAGTCGATAATCGAATGGGTACGCTTCGCTTGCACATAAGATTAGCCAACCTTCAATTGTTTGTGAACATGAGCCCACTGATGTAAGCCAACCCCAAGATAAACACTCATTTAACAATAATTTGGATAATCTGATGGGCTCTATACCTGAGCACGATGTCAGATTGGTGACTTTAATGTGGTCCAAGACGTGAGATCGTATCGGTCGTCAACAAAATTCGTAGGCAGTGACTTTTAGCTGGTCACTGCAAAGCTACGATTGAAATTTTCGTTCAAGTCCAAAACATCATATATTTTGTTTGGACACATTGATTTTGGTTACCACTACTGAACTCAGTTGCATCTTGGTCTCGAAAACCAGTGATTCGAGACCAAGACGCCAGTGATTTCAGTAGTGGTAACCACACTTTTGAAGGAGTAATGCGATTCAAGTATCTTAGATCTCTCATTATGCTCACGCTAATAGTGTGGGGGAGGATATCAAGTTTCGGCTTGCCGCTGGCAATCGGCTTTTTTATCCTCTTCGTCAATTTCTGAAATCAAAATATCTTGCAAATGCGAATAAGCTGAAACTGCGCAGAGTGTTGATCAGACCCGTTGTATGGAGGTGAGAGTTGGACCTCGACGGATGAGTCCAAAAGATGGCTTTTGTAATTCAAGACAAGAATCATGCGAGTGAGATCAGGAATTCAATACAAATTCCTGATATTGTGCATGAAATTAAAGGACAGCGTATTCGGTCGAGTACGTTCTATATATGGCTCGATTACGTTCTACGTGCGGATCCGAACAGAATGATACAGCGATCTTTGAAGGGAGAGCCGCCTTTCGGTAGGCGAAGAGGTCACTGTCGGCGACGATGGCTCCACGATGTAGAGGGCAATCTGGCATCTACTGGTTGCTTGCAACGGTATGAAGAGCTGGCTCGTGATCGAAACCGATGGAGTCAGATTTTTGACATGGTACGGGTCAATAATGGCCTGTAAAAACCGTTAAATAAAAAAATAAAAAAACTTGATAATTTTGCTCAGTGCTAAGTGATAAAAGTAAGGTTGTCTTCGCTTTGGTGAATGAATTCAAGTAAATCGTGAAACAATTGGTAGTGATGAAGCCACTAGATTGCAGATATATATATATATATATATATATATATATATATATATATATATATATATATATATATATATATATATATATATATATAAACCAATCAAATTAAATAAAGTAAGACAAATTGGTTGTTTAACCTTAAATTTATTATCGATTAATTTACATATTTCAGTAGTTTAGTTCGCTACCGCAAGTTGTTGAAAGAACTGAACTGTCTACAAATCTATAAGTTGATGTTTTATAATATCGTTCTACTATAACACCGACTATTAAAGCAAGAATTATTGTGTTAATTATTATAATTAATATATAAAATATGTTAGAATTAGAGGTGGCATTGTTGTTACATAAATGTGATGAAGTTGATGTCCCGTGCGTCGTTTCAACTTTAGTTGATTGTTTTGTTGTCGAATCATTTATCGGATTTTCTTCCCGCACTTCCAAACATTTAATACCACTTAAATTTGAGGTATTTCTAGTTAAATGGTTCATATCCCTCGTAAAAGTAATATTGAATTGTTTAAATCATTTCAGGACCTGCTTTAAATCATTGCACAACCAGAGATTATCCGAAATGTTAATCGTGTTTAACCGCGGAACTAGATATTCCAATTCATCAAACGTTAAATTTTGAATGTGATTCTCGTTAACGTACAGATGTTGTAAATATATCGAACTCGATAACGAATTTAAATCGATCCAACTTAAATTATTATGTGAAATGTCGAGAACTTCCAAGTCGTATAGATTGGTAAATATTCGAAAGTAATCACGTTTAAAATTCGTCGAACGTAATTTCAAATTTTTTAATTTCGACAACGACTTGAACACGTCAATCTGAATACCGAAATTATTGATTGGGTTTTGGGACAAATCGAGAACGTTTAAATTTATAAAACTTTTAATCGCGGATAAGCTCGTCAGTGTATTATTTCGTAGTGATAGTTCTTATAAATTACTATAACTAATATTTTGGAAATTTGTCTGATTTAATTCGTTACTGTCGGCGTGTACCACTTGAACGTTTTGATTTATTTCCAGTGTTCGGAGATTATTGCCATTCAACAAAATGCGTTCAATATTGTCTAAACTCGCAAATGAGATTTCCACAATACGATTTGAATTTAGATTTAAAGTTTTAATAAATTTGACAATTTTTAAAAAATTGTCATTGCACGACGTTACTTTATTATTATTTAATTTAAGCTCAGTTAAATTTAAGTTTTTAAAAATATCACAACACTCGATCGATTCAATCACATTCCAACTTAAATCATGTTTGTTAATCAATGTATTGTCAAATAACATGTTTGGTAAGATTTTGATTTTATTGCGAGATATTAAGATTTTGATTTTATTGCGAGATATTAATTAAGATTCGACAATTTAGGTAGATAGCTATCTAAACGCATTTGGATGAATTTGATCAATTTTGTTATAGGAAAGATCTAGAATAAGACTGTCAGTACCACCAAATATTGAACCGTTTAGAAGGAAATGTTATTATGCGATAAATTCAAATACTTCAAGTTAAATAGCACGGTAAAATTATTTAAATTTATTTTTGACAAGTTGCAATGACTTAAATCGATTGTTTCCAATTTTTTTAATCTAATAAATAACCCGTTTGGAATTTCGAACATCTGTGAGTTAGTAAATTTTAACTGGGTTGCAGTGCTTGAAACATTTGCAAATTCTGCAGTATCATTGCTGCTGATGTATTTGTTGATTGTACATGCATTGTATGGATTGGGTTGGCTTTCGATACACGTATATGATTTGCACCATATAATATGTGGCAATGAAATCAAACAGAGTAGTGATGCTAGTAACACTCGTGCGCTGTTGGAAAGAATAATAACAATGTGTTATTTGATACATTAGTAACTCAACATACCTTCTGAGTTAATAATTTATATATAGTTGTGATTATATCATTTATTTGGTAAAACTTTACATAGAAAATATCAGTTGATTAAATAAGGCGTAGGTTGCGCATGGCTTGTGCCTATATATTATGTAGTAAATGCCAATGTGGTTTTCCTTCAACGTGTTAGCATACAGTTTAGTGGATTACCAGATAGATAGTATGGGCAACGGAATGTAACGAACGTATTATGTTAAGGGGAGTTGTTTAAAAAACCAGATTAGAATGGATATATTTAGGGTGGACTATTAAAGGCTATTGTTATGTAATAGTATATTATTCTACTATATCTATCAATATTTGGCAAGGTGGAACTAAATGAGGTTGTATATCACATATATGATAACATATTAACTTATTATGCTATTGTTTAAACATTTAAAAATGTCATAGGTATTTTAATTAGATACTAAAACCGTTAATAAGGATTCTACCTCATCAGAGCAAAACAATTTGAATGGCCAACTTTATTGAAAGTTCAACACTCTCTGACACGAAAATTTGGAAGCATTTCTACAATTGACCCTCCGCATTGAATTTTGGACAAGATGTTTAGCTAAACGAAGTATGTATTAACTTGGCAATATACACGGAACCGTCAATTTCAACTACAGAACTTTATCGAACTATAGGATATTGACTTCTATATGTTTTTGTTAGTAATAATATGAAACATCTAAATGAAATCTGTTGTAATGACTTTACAGCAGATGTCGTTGAAATAAAGGGGTATTATACGTGGAGGTCTAGTGTACTCTGCTTTTTTCTCACAAGATTCGAAGCTTCATGCTGCTACTCAAAAGTTTATCAAAGGTATAGAGTACTTATTGCAAGATGCGATCAAACTCATATCACGCATGCTGTGGCAGGTTCCAAAATAATCCTAGAATGAGCATGAATCGAAATTATAAATGCATCTGACGTAGTCATTTCGAGTGTGGACTATATGCTTTCCGTTTTGAAATATTCAAAGCAAGGAGTGTAGTTGATTTTACTCTTGCCTCACGGAGTCATACTGGTAGATAAATATATTGATGTATATGTGATAACATGCAAACAGCTATTAACATAGTTGCAGTCTGGTGTAGAGATCACGGACTATCACTCAACACTATAGGAAAACCGCGATGGTTGCTGTCATTTGATTTAGGCCTCGAAAGTTTTCTAGGACCTGGTTAGATCGGACGGTTACTTAGAAAAACATATTGAAGAGAAATGCAATAAAGCCTGTAATATTTACTGGAAATGCAAACATTCATTTGGTAAATCATAGGGCCTGATATCCAAACATATTTACCAAATATTAATTTAGGTGATCAGACTCATAATCTCCGCACTTACATGGTGGTCTAGAATTATGGGTGCTGTTGGAGGCAACCTTTAAATCACTTTTAAGGAGTTGTCCATCTAGGTGTTGTGGTAGCTATGCACACTATATCTACTGTAGCTCGTGAGATGACTTCGCTTGATCTTTGGATCAGAGGGTGTGCACCGCAAACAGTCGCTCGACTACATGGCAGTGAGAATCTATTTAATCCTTCTCGTAGCTGTCAAATATCGATGGACGTAGACACAACTGCCCAAAATCATTATGGGACAACAACAGCTCATCCTTCTTCTTCGGTGATGGTATGATAATTTTTAATCACCTCTCATTGTAAAAGAGATGAATTACAGAGATCATGGTATCTACATATTTTAAGTTAGCCTTTGAGGCTATTGTTTTCAATACTGTTTCATCGAAACTTGTTTTGCAGACGATAATTGCCTTAACACTTTGGCTGCCAATGTTGTAATAAGTATACACTCTTAATTTGACTCAACCATATGTCAAAGTGGTCACATTGTATCAGGAAGATTATACACAAGTACAAATTGCACGAAAATTAGGAATTAATCAGATTTCGGTTTCATGAATACTTAGTTGGTATCGTCAGACCTTAGAGTATAAAAGAAAGCCCGGACAAGGACGTAAACGGTGCACAACCGAGCATGACGATCGATTTTTAAAAATGAATTCGTTACGAGATCGAAAGCGAACTTCTACTCAACTCAAAAATGAGTTACTTAGTGCGCGTCAAGTGAATATTAGTGTCAGAACAGTTAGACGAGATTAAAAGAAGTGAACCTAACTCCAAAACGGCCCCTTAAAAGTTCCACGGCTTCTTCCCCGCCACAAATCCAGCCGTTTAGAACTTGCTCATACTCATGCAAATGGGGAACTGATTAATGGGCCACTGTTCTCTTTTCAGATGAGACCAGAATTCAATTATGGAAACCAGATGGCCGTAATCTTGTATACAGAAGAGTTGGAGAACGCTACGCACCGTGTAACATGGTGCAAACTGTAAGCTTTGGTGGAGGTTCAATAATGTTTTGGGGTGGAATCAGTTGGGAGGGCCGTACGGAGCTGGTGGAAATTGGTTTGAGAATGAAGGCAGAC
This sequence comes from Tipula lateralis, assembly GCA_963932295.1. Lineage (NCBI taxonomy): Eukaryota > Metazoa > Arthropoda > Insecta > Diptera > Tipulidae > Tipula > Tipula lateralis. The sequence goes on from CAWVQQ010000002.1 coordinate 68,814, forward strand.
TGGTATGCTCGGAACATTCTTGGCGATCACGTTTGCCATATGTGGGCTTCATAGGTTATGACAGTTTTGTGTTAATGCATGATAACGCTCCAATCCACGTTGCTGCAACGGTACGACAATATCTCCAAGATATTGGCATTCGTGAACTTAAGTGGCCACCAATGAGTCCTGATCTTAATCCGATTGAACACGTGTGGGACATTCTACAACGCCGTATTAGAGCTAGAAATCCTGCACCAGATTCGACAGCAGAGCTGAGAGTTGCAGCGCAAGAAAAGTGGAATCTCATTCCGCAAGAAATGATACAAAGCATTCTTCTTAGTATGCCCAGAAGGATGGCATCTGTAATAAGGGCACGGGCGAGGGGAGGAAATCCTCATTATTAAATTAATCAAATTAAATTGTAATTAAGCTAGTTTTAATGTTTATAAACCGCTTTTAAAAATTTAAAAAAAAATAGTTGGACACATTTTGCAATGAAAAATAGCCGCTATACTTCCATAACGCCACATTTGTGCCTCTTTTGAGAAAATCATAAATTTGGGATCATTTGATACCAGTTCCATTGGAATTGTCCAGCGAGATTTTTTTTTATTACAAAAAAAAAATATGCGTTATTTTTGTCCAGGAGTGTATTTATTTTTAAGCAAAAGAAATTATTTTTTTATTCAGTGTAGGCCTACTGGGGAAATCACTTTAAAAGAACGCGCTATTAACTGTACCTCTGCGTGGTGTGGAAAGCAGTTTATTAATAATTAAAATTTTTAATTGATCAATATTAGACCATTAATTTTTTTTAGACTAAGCTACTAAATAAACGATAAAAAATATTTTTTTTTATTTTTCTTATTATTATCCAATATAACTAAATTATTTATGTAAATCATTTTATCCAAAACCGACTTTAGTGTGTGTGTTTCACGCAAGCCAAACTTTATGCATACATATGCTGTAGAAGCATATCAACCTTTAGCGGTATTAGTGAATATTCCTCTATTCGTACACGATTGCGAATACAGTATAAAAAAATAAACAAACGCACACCACCTAACTATTATTGAGTAAAAATGTAGAAAAAATTGCAAAATAAAAACGAATGAGCGTATCTTACTCTCTGCTGTCAAACTCAACGATTATTTTAATAAACTTCATTGACGTCAACAGTCAACACTAGTTGTATTATCGCGGGAATTATGAATTAATTGCAAGGTAAGATGTTTAATTATATTTTGGTTATTAAATGTTTGAATTACATTAATTTGGTAACTATATATTTGAATTACAAACATTTAAATACATTTAATAAACATAATTTATTTTTATTAATTCTATTTATTAAAGTTTTTGTTATTTTTGTATTTTAGGAACCGTACAGTAATTTGTTGAGAATTAATCGGCCAAGGAATATTAACAAGTAAGTGAATTGTAATTTTGTAATTATTTATTTAAGTAGTATATTTTGGTTTTTTAAAATTAAGAATTTGAATTATAATTGTCGCGCATTACACATTTTTCGTCTGTGTAATTGTTTTAATTGATCGAGTTCGGTTTTTAGGTTATTAAAATATCGTTTATTTTTTTAATTTAATTTTGTGATAAAAACCCAAGTGTTCCAGTGTGATATTTTTTAACGTTTATTGTATAACGTGTTATTTAACTTTAAGTTTTTGTGATATAAATCTGTGATATTAGATTATAAGCTAGTCATTATTTTATTTTATAGGACACTTGGGTGACGTCCTTTTACAATTTTTACACGTCGTTTTTGACACTTTCTGTTTAATTTTTAAGAGAATCTAAGATAAATATGTCTCGTTATTGCTCCGTGCCAGGATGTAATCCAAAAATGTCAGAAAATACAAAAATCCCCACATTTTCTTTCCCGTATTTTGAGGAATTAAAATCGAAGTGGGTGAATGCAATCGGTCGTTTAAATTGGAATCCATCCAAATATTCGCGAGTATGTATTAGGCATTTTAAAGAAGAAGATTTCATTACTATTCCCAACATCAAACATAAGCTTCACCAATTATGTGCTAATGCCGTGCCATCTCTTTTTTTACCACCATTTCAACCATCTCCATGCTTGCCTTTTCAATTTGAACAAAGTGAACAGATTGAACAAACTTTCACACCATCAGACCATATTAAAAATTTTGATTTTTTTCTTAAAGATTTCGGGGAAAGGTTAAATACTTCTAATTATTTAATATATCAAAATTTTCAAAAGGTGGTGTTTTATAAACTTGTAAATTCAGATGATGTTGGGTGCAATATTTCGACGAAAATATGCGTCACCAATAATCTTTACGTTAAGATTATTGTAAATAATATTCAAATATTTAGCGCGGATTTAGAATTGTTTCCCCGTAATATGAAAATATCGAAATGGTCTCAACTTTCTTTTATACTATCTAAATACCGTGAAGATTCTAGTGAGATTGCTGAAAGTCGCGAGGAATTATTGAATAGTGCTTTGCGCTATTTGATAAAGGCTCGAGACATTGATGAAGATTTCCCCCATTTTGGCAAACAAGATATAATTATTAATCAGGTTGAAATGTTCAATAGACAAAAACCAAAATATGATTCCGAGACTATCGTGTTCGCGTTTTTAATATATGCCCATTCTTCGGCAACATATAATATTTTAAGAAAATTTTTAATTCTGCCTCATATAAGCTATTTACGGCATATCTCTTCACGCCTTCACATTTCACCGGATTACACGACACCTCACAATGATGAGAACTATTTATCTCATATTGCAAAATCTTTGAGTGATAGAGACAAGTACGTCGCACTTTTAATCGACGAAATATATATAGAAAAGAGCTTGCAATATAAGAGTAACAAAATTGTTGGACAAGCTGTCAACAGTCCCACTGAATGTGCTAGAACGGTAATGGCATTCATGATCAAATCAGTTTTTGGAAATTTAAAGCAAATTGTTCGTCTGTTTCCAGTAGTTCGACCTACTGGAGAAATATTGTACGATTTAACAAAATCAGTTATCAAATTGGTCCAATCTCTTGATTTTAAAGTTTTACTTATTGTAACAGATAATAATAAGATTAATCAAAATATGTTTTCAAGATTCAGTCCGGAGGGTAATTTTTTTTCTAATCCAGATTTTCCAAATTTAAAAATATTTTTCCTTTACGATTCCGTTCATTTATTTAAAAATATAAGAAATAATTGGATAAATTTAACAAATGAGTATAAAACTTTTTTTTTCCCGGACTTTGAAGATTTTTCTATAAAACTAGCAGAATTTGTTAATTTTGAAATTTTATATAATAAAAATAAAAGTAATTTGATTCAATTGTCGAAACCCTATAAATTGGACCATAAGACAGTTTTTCCTAACAGCTTAGAACGGCAAAATGTTAGATTAGTAGATAACATATTCCATGATTCTACTATTGCCGCGTTATACGAGTTTCATGATATGAGAGAAACAGCTGACTTCTGTGTTATTATAAGAACATGGTGGAATATTGTTAATACTAAAACAAAATTTAAGGGTACTTTTAAAAGAACGGAATCGGCCCTTCCAATCAAATCGATAACAGACAACAATTTATTATTTTTAGAAAAATTTATAAAGTGGCTCGAGATTTGGCATTCGAGTGATAATAATGGTATGCTAACTACTTGTACTTTTAATGCCCTCAGACATACCACTCAAACTATTATCGATTTTGTTTCATTTGCATTTACACATATTAACGTAGATTACATTTTAATCGGAAAGTTGCAAACCGATGATTTAGAAGGTAGATTTAGACTTTATCGTTCATTAGCTGGTTGTAACTACAAAGTGTCCTACACAGAAGTCATCGAGAGCGAAAAAAAAATAAGGATACACAATATTTTTGAACATCATGCCAAAGATTATTCAAAAATGTTACAACCAACTAATGAAAATTCGATATACGAACAAGTCGATTTTTCAGATTTTGGTATAATTTTAGACGATAATACTTATCTCGAAAAAGTAGAAATTGACGAGGATGCCAAATTATACGTAAGTGGTTATGCGGCTCAGAAAGCATTAAGTTATCTTAATTGCAAATCTTGTCAATTTCTATTTTTGGCTGATAAAGGAGCCCTCACTAAATCTTTTTATTTTAATTATTTGCAACGTGGAGGGCTTTCTGTTGCTTCACATGAAGTAAATTATATTATTTTTCATATGTGTGCTATTTTTCAAGCTATATTAAATAATAAAGAATTAAAAGAAAAGTTTTTCAAGTTAAAAAATAATAAGGGCATTTTAATTAGTTTAACGATAGATAGTTTGAGAAAAGATTTTTCGACCGTTATTGATTTTGATCATGAGTGTGAGTGTGGATCTACTAGCTTCAATGTCTATTATAGCATAAGCAAATGTTTTGCAAACATAGTTTTAAACAATTATGTTAAAAAAATAAACGATAAATGTCATGTTCTTTCTAATATAACAAACCGAAAAATACTCACTTTTAAATAAATGATTATATTTTACTTTTATTAAGAATTTATTAACCGATTTTTTTTTTTTTTTCATGTGAATCAACAATGAATCGCCACTGGAGGCCTAGCTGCATTAGAGGGATTAGCTGCAATAAGCACCACTATTTTTTTTTTAATTTTTGAAGTCTGAAATCTAGTCAATTTTTTTTTATTTTTTTTTGATACGTTATTTATGAATTATTGAATTATATTTATTTAATTTTATTTTTTATAATTTATTTTTGTTATGTTTTTAAAATATTTTAATTTAAAAGGTTTTTACGCCTAATGGAAACCTTAATCGTTTATGAATTTCCATAGGGCTTTTCCTAAATATATACATATATATAATTAAAAACAAAGTGGTTGTTTTATTTTTATCTAACATTCATATATTCTTTCGAGGTATAATTTCACATTACTACTTTGATACCGTGACGAACTAGGGAAAACGAAGGGACATTTTAAATTTAACACATATATAGATGCCAAAAGACTAAAGAGTTTCTTTGGCTGATTTGATTCAGTGACAATGGTTCAGAGTTCACACGATACTCGCTCCTCCACACATAACACCCTTACGCATAATTGAAATTACAATGACAGAATTTCACAATGGACTAAAGAGTTTCTTTGGCTGGTTTGATTCAGTGACAATGGTTTAGAAATCACACGATACCTCGCTTCTCCACCTATAACATCCTTACGCATAATGGAAATCACCAGTAACAATGATAGGATTTCACAATAGAAAATTCAATTATTTTAATTACACTTGAATTCTAATTTTGGCACTAGGTGATGGCATAACGGCTGTAAACATACAACAATGTTTATATTGGTTGTGCTAAATATAGTATGTGCTTTTCGTTTGTACTGTTTTGGGAAGATAGCAATTTGTTTCATAATTGCACTCTTTAACTTCCATTTTCTTATCATTTACAGTAAAGGCTACAGCCATCGACGTCACACTTTATGATTTGGTTATATCGCCCTATCCTGGTCAGTCTTAACCGATTATCAGTTTGTATTTGAACAGTACAAATTAAAATATTCAAACTTTAAACAGCACATTTATCTTTACAATTATACATTCATACCGTGACGTACATGCAAAATCAACACAAACTTTTTCGCGAAACGATACACCTAGACAATAAAATTTTAACTCGAAAAAAATATTTTAATAAAATCTTATGTAAATAGATAAAAGTTTTATTAAAACATTTATGAATTTCGAATCAAAATACATTCATTCGTTTGCAACTCATATATATTTGAGTTTGGTTTGAAAAACCTAACCTCAAACCTAACCTACTCGTATTTACACAAAACTAACATTCACGCGATGTCATCCACAATACTACACTATTGTGTATTATCCACAATATTCTATTTATTTACACAACACTATATTTATCATAAAATAAAATAAAGTTATTATGCATAAATTAATCTCTGCATAGATGTCATTTTCATTATAATGTTTATCAAAATTAACATTGCCATTTTGACAATCGTTTATCTTTTAGTAGAGATGAAAAAGAGAATAATAGTACTCAACCTTTTGTAGTGTGCGTCTATCAACCTTAAGTAGTGTTAGTGAGAAACGTCAAATTTTGAATTTTTTTTATATGGACTTTTACGTTTACCAACACACTCAAAGGTTGATATTTTCGTTTGATTATGCTCGTGTAAAAAAAAGAAGCAGGCTTGTGTGAAACACACACACTACTGTCGGTTTTGATTTTATCATATAATAAAAACATATATTATATTAAAGGCAGATGCAGTATCCTCTCGTTCAATTATTTTTGTTCGAGATATCATGGTTGATAAAATAATGCAGTTCGATTTTGCTGCCATCTATAGATAAACAATTATTCTTGATGATTGAAATTAAGTTTTGTGCGTGTTATTAGATTTATAAAACTATTAATTGTGATTATTTGTTCTATCTTTGTTGAATATTGTGTGGTATAAATTAGTTTATCCTAAATTTTCAATTATTTTTGGAATATGAATGAACTTTCGTCAAATATTAACCCAAGCTCCGCTTCGGCAAGTGGAAACAGATTGGTTTTTATTGGCCCATACGATTATCAAATAGGCCAATCAACCACATCTGGCACAACAGGTAAACTACAGCTGCTATTTGGGAAACACGCGTGTTGGGCGAATGGATTGAGTAAGCAGACACTGATGGGTTAGAGAATGACGGTAAAACTGAATTCTTGTAGTCACCAAAGTTTTTTTCCTGAAATTATAATCTGTATTAACTTTCAAATTACATGTTTCTTAAGAAATTTTTGTTCAGTTTCATACTTAATTTTGTTAATGTTCTGCTTAAGTAATTTTTTAATATTGATTCAAAATACTAAATTAAATACTCAATGAAATTAAAAATATAGAATAGCTGTAGTAACAGAATAATAAATACTATATTAAGTTATTAACAGAAGCAGAAAAAGTAAGCACACTATAGTTATAATGATCGAAAGTGAATGCAACTCAAAAGTTAACAATAGTTTAAGGAAAATCTTACTGAAGATCCTTCTCGTAAACATCAAAAACTTAAAAAATATGATTAAAAAATTATATAAATGAGTAAATATATATATATATATATATATATATATATATATATATATATATATATATATATATATATATATATATATATATATATATATATATATATATATATATATATATATATATAAATATATATATATATACACTCTAAAAAATTTTTGTTGAAATTTACTACAATAATTGTAGGTTATCTGTTGCCTTCAATTATTGTAGTTAATTTTCATCGTAGTGTGATTTTAAAAAATCACACTAAAAGCGTGTGAATTATTTACACGTTAAACGTGAGTAATCGCACAATTTAATAGTGAAATTTCTATTTTAAATGTTGAAAAATTATTCGTATAAATTGGAAAAATCCGCTTAGTTAGTGTAAAATTGTACTATCAAGATTTTTGAATAAACAGTGATTAAAAATGGCCATATTTCATTATCCTCTAAAGATTTGAAGACAATTAATTGTTATAATTTGAATAATTTTCCATTGTGTATTATTTATCTGAAATGAAATCTTAACCTACCCTCCAACGTTGTGTGACTTCATTGTCTCATTACAAAATCTGTTGACGAAAAATCATATCATCTAATTCATCAATTAACAAGGATCGTTCTTGTTTATTGATTTGATCGTCTATCCACACCCAGTTTGTTTATAAGTCGGGTTGCCAACATTACTCTAGCGAATTTTATTGTATCCTAAATTTGAAACACTCCAAAGAAAATTAACGCTTCTATTTGGTAATTGCAACAAAAATAGTTTTAAACAATTTTTTGGTTGATAATTAACACAGAAAAATTGTAAATCACTACTGCAGAGTAAAAAACGGTTGACTTTTCGGGAATTCGCACAATTTTTGAGTTTTTTACTACGTTTTTCATGCAAACTACTGCGATTGAGTGAATAACGTCATTTTTCAATAAATCACAACGCGAGTGTGTAAAATTAAACGACGTTGTGTATTTTACAATCAGATTTGTGGTAAAATACACAGTTTTTAGTGTTTATTCACTATTAGTTTTTAGAGTGTATATATATATATATATATATATAACCGCCCATGTGGCGCAGTGGTTAGAACACTTCGGTATGGAGCGGGAGGTACCGGGTTCGTATCCCGATAGGGGTAGGATGCGAAAAGGGATTTTCACCATCGATCGTCTGGAGCGGTACGATCGGTGGTGCGAATGGACTTATTTGAGACCCAGTTGAGGTTAGAATCCGTATGCCGTCCCATCTTCCATGTCAGTACTATAGGCTGGCATGGAGCTATGCAATGTGCAGATGGTTTCTACGTTAATCGGACTTATAGCGTTACAGTAATATAGCGGGAAGTCACAATGGGCTGTTAGAGCCTAAGTGACAAACAACACTACAATAAAAAATCCGTTTTATACTACCTCGCATAGTAAGAAAGATACTCGAACGAAAGAAATTCAAATGAAGAAATTAGTGTAATAGCATCACAGCTTGGAATTTGCTTGGAAGCCCAAATTCAATTCAATTAAAACGAAACTCTGGTCAAGCGTATGTAACTTGTACTGAGGTTATACAATAAGGATGAACTTTTAAGCTGTTAACGAGCTGTTGTAAAAATTGTAAATCATGTATATCACTTCAGGATCAACAAAATATTTTCGATATCTACTGGTACTGGAATCTAGGTATACATTTTTCCTTTTATAAGTTTTATCGTAAAAATCAACATATAATCAATTTGCAGGAGACTTCATAACGAGTTGCACATATTGCCGAATTAATTGAAATTGCTGGCAAAAAAGCCAATGGTTCTCGTTCCAAAATATTCTCGCATTTGCCGATTAAAAACAGTAAATATAATTTTCAAATTAGAGGTGAAAATAAATAAATGTCCAAGAACTGTTTCCCGATGACATTCGGCGAAATCGATACATTTTTAAGAATTAAAATTTTTCTTGATTAGCTATTATAAGCGAGTTGAGAGAGAAACACTATCCAGCAAATGAAGTGTTATTAGCGAAATTAACGCTCATAGAAATTCTTATCCTGCGTATGAAAGACATTATACCAAGCGCGGCATTTTAATTAAATATCTAGCGCCAAATGTGAATATTTCCATTATGTACCGGAATTATTCTAGCTCAAATGATAAGCCAGCATCATTAACAAATTTTACGAAAGTATTCCATACTATAAATTTAAAATTCAAGTATCCTAAAGTTGATCCTTGTGGAACATAGGAGGCTAAAATTTATGACACCATGAAGATGGCGATAATGCTTATAAAAGCAAAGAAGACCGACAAGAACAAAGAAACTGTATACCTTCGACTTACAACAATGTCTACCGACTCTCTTCTTGCAGACAAATATTTCTTTTTATAAGATGTCTCTTTAGAAATCTAGCCTTAATAGCTTCATGTATTTTAAAAAAACTTCTAATGGAACCACCTAATAAAAAGCATGTGGTTCTTTATAGTGATTCTTGTCCTGCGCTGAATAAGAATACATATGTTTCTGCAAGTCGTCGGCCATTCGCATTTTGGGTGTGATACCGATCACTCAGTAATTGAACGACGTAAGAAGAAAACACAAGACAAAACTCTTTGTCCAAGAGACTGCAGATAAATTTTACAACATTCAAAGGCGTAGTCCTTTTTTATAGAACGATGCATAAAAATCTGCATTACATTACTATCTCAATATGTCTTATTTATTCAAGAACCGTGAATTCTCAGGCTATCTCCTGGTTAGCGATACCTGCTTCAGACCTAGAGACTATGTTTTTGTTAGCAATAATATAAAATTTCGAAATGAAATCTGTTGAAATGACTACAGCAATTGTTATTGAAGTAAAGGAACAGAGTATTCGACGAGAGGATCTAGTGATCTCTGCACTCTTAAAACAAATAGTGAATAAACACTAAAAAATGTGTATTTTACCATTAATTCCGAACGTAAAATACACAACCATGTTTAATTATACACACTCGCGTTGTGATTTATTGAAAAATAACGTGATTCACTCAATTGTAGCAGATAACATGATAAGCGTTGTAGAACAACTCTAAAATTGTCAATCCGAAAAGTCAATCGTTTTTTTACTCTGTAATAGTGATTTACAATATATCTGTGTTAATTATCAACCAAAAAATTGTTTAAAACTATTTTTGTGTTTAAAATTTAGGATAATATTAAAATTCGCTAGAGTAATGTTGACAACCCGATTTATAAACGCAAACTGGATAGTACGATCAAACAATAAGCAAGCACGACAGTATATGCTTGATAAAAGATGAGTTATCAACAGATTATGCAATAGGACAATGACGTCACACAACATTGGAGGAAAGGTTAAGATTTCATTTCAGAAAACTAATACAGAATGGAAAGTTTTTCAAATTTTAAATCACTATTTATTCAAATTATATTGATAGTACAATTTTACACTAATTTAGCGGATTTCCTCAATTTATATGAGTAATTTTGGTAGGTACGCTACTTCTGCAATTTTGAAAGCAGCAGTCATTGCAAAAGATAATAATTCCAGAGGTCATCGTATTTACATATTTTATATAAGCCAGTCTCAAAGGCGATTGTTTCCAATACTATTTCATCAAAACTTGTTTTGATGACCAGATTTACCTTAAATCGGTTGAGCAGTCTGAATGAAGTAATACTTTACTCAATACCTCGTCACTTGAATATTAAGATAAATTTACTGGCTGATATATTGTCTTGTCAGTATGCAACTTCTCCTTTTGTAGTATTGTGAGACCACTTTGAGAGTGACGTGATTATCACTTGAAATAAATATCGACTATAGCTTAGCCAGAATTTTTGTCGTATTGTTCTCTGAAAAAACACATATTTCGAATGTCGAAAAGGGAAGATATTGTTGAGCACTTCTAATGCTCTTGTTTTTCTTACTATTCCCATAGACTGTGCTGCTTTAGATGACAATTCCTATTTAAGAAAGAGCAGACGATCTTGAGGACACCAGCTATCTTGAACTCAATTAGAAAAATAATTAATTTTTGAACTGAGTAAACGTTAATAAAGTAATGTCATAAAGGGCCAATCAAGCGTGAGTGACTTAAAAAAAAATCCAAGAATAGAAACCGAATAATGCAGAGGCGTCTGAACAAAATGTTTTAAATTATATAATATGTTATTAGGAATAAACATTTACACCGCTCATCAGTTAAGGGCTAAATTGTCAGAACTCGGAAATCTTACCCAAAGCAAAACCATGTAGAAATTTTAACAGAAATAGACGCACTATTTGTCGTATTATGTATTTAAGTTTTCAGCATAACTCAGCAATAAGAAAGGTTTACGCCTCTGCTACTCCAAAAGTAATATAAACCAGTAACTTGTCACTTCAATGGCTCAATGTGGAAAAATTAATCGATTTTATGAGTATTGTGGCAATTGTCCAAAAATGGTGCCGGATCTTGTTAAAACATCCAATGGTATAGATTGTTAATTTACGTCCTCGTCAATCAAAACGAGTCATGATCATCCTGTAAAAGTTAAATCGGCGTTAAGTAACACTGATGCAGACGCCAGCTTGTTTACATATTCCTGAACCGTTAAACTTTTTTCATCAGACAATACCGAATTCCAAACGTGCAAGTGTTTCAACATCTTAAACGAACTCCATTTTGTGCAAATGTTGTATCTTGTACTTTTCGTATTTTGTAGAGCTTCAATCTTAGTTCATCTTTTGCAGTAATGATTCTATATATGCCAGCAATACCTTTGTGGTGATAGAGCATATGTCTTGCTTGGTTTTATGTTACCCAATTATTTGCCCGATTTGGTCCCTGTTAATATTTACTATTGTTTAACTTCCAATTGGGAAATAGTTACCCGTATTTTATAATTGTTGCGTTTGTAGTCGGTATAAATGTAATGTCTTAAATGTGATGATCATGGTTTTGTAGATATATGATGGTTTTCCTGGATCTTGAAGATAACTTACGGTTGAATAACCTTTTCGTCTGCATTTGTATCGACTATGAATCAGAATCAACTTCGCCACAACCTTTTTTAAATATGTTATGAACGTTATCATATGTTTCCCAAATTGTCTTTCTACCTATAAATGGTTGGTTCCAGCTTTGAATCAATAGCTGTTATGCACTAATTGTAGTATTAATTGTACCTACACAGTTGAAAGAAGGGGCAGTGGTATTTTGCAAAAACATAAATCTAATTATCGAATCAGAACAATATTTAATATAACGCAGCTTCAGAAGTTCCAAATTCTTATATGATCAGTCTATACCAAGTGTTTTAGAACCGATGGACCCCCAAATGTCAAAGTTGCCTTTGATGGTTCAATATCATACGTCGGAGCCACAACAAAAATAACATCTATATATATATATATATATATATATATATATATATATATATATATATATATATATTGATATATATATATATATATATATATATATATATATATATATATATATATATATATATATATATATATATATATATATATATATATATATATATATATATATATATATATATATATATATTTGTATATATATATATATATATATATATATATATATATATATATATATATATATATATATATATATATATATATATATATATATATATATATATATATATATATATATATATATTTATTTAGGCCCGAAATGCGACAATCATTTGAACATTGTATTGCTCCATGACATTTATCTGGCACTCCAACAGTATAGGTTCATCCAGCGATTTAATCACAGTGCCATTTGTTTGACTATAATCGATTTTATGGTGAAATTTGTATCGCCCACCAATTAAAACTCAAAATATACTATTTATTATTATAAAATTGTATTGTATTTATGTTATACATTAAAATGGGTTTAAAAATATTGACTGTCAACAATAGAATTTTACTAGCAATACAATAGCAGCAATTACAATCAATACAAATTTTATCAATGAAATGTAATAGTTCAAAATTAATAAATGCTCATCTTTTTTAGATAGCGTATGTAAAATTTCAGAATTTGAACTGGTTGATGTCGGTTGAACGCTTAATTCTTCCATTTCCAATAGAGTACTAACAGATAACTTTTCCATTTCCGATTCATAACATTGTATACCACGAAGATTCAGTGTACTTCTGAATAAATGATCCGTCTCCCTCATAACAGTGATGTTGAGTTGTTTAAATCGTTTCAGGACCTGCTTTAAATCATCACACAACCAGGGATTATCCGAAATGTTAATCAAATTCAACCGTGGGAATAAATATTCTAGTTCATCGAATTGTTGATTTCGAATTTGATTCCCATTTATGTATAGTTGTCGTAAATCATCCAAAATTGAAAGTGCATTCAAATCGATCCAACTTAAGTGATTATCTGAAATGTCGAGAACTTCCAAGTCGTATAGATTGGCAAAAATTCGAAAGTCATCGCGTTTAAAATTAGTCGAACGTAATTTTAAATTTTTCAATTTCGGTAACGACTCGAACACATCACTCTGAATACCGAAACTAATAGTTGGGTTCTCGGACAAATCGAGAACGTTTAAATTTTTAAAATTTTGAATCGCGGATAAGCTCGCCAGTGTATTATTTCGTAGTGATAGTTCTTGTAAATTACTATCACTAATATGTTTGCAAATTATCTGAATTAATTCGTTACTATCGGCGTGTAACACTCGAACGTTTTGATTTATTTCCAGTGTTCGAAGATTATTGCCATTCAAAGAAATGCGTTCAATATTGTCTAAACTCGCATATGAGATTTCCACAATACGATTTGAACTTAGATTTAAAGTTTTAATAAATTTGACACTTTTTAAAATATTGTCATTGAACGACGTCAGTTTATTATTATTTAATTTTAGTTCAATTAAATTTAAATTTTTAAAAATATCACAACACTCGATCGATTCAATCACATTCCAACTTAAATCAAGTTTGTTGATCAATGTATTGTCAAATAACATGTTTGGTAAGGTTTTGATTTTATTGTGAGATAAATTAAGATTTGACAAATTAGTAAGATTCCTAAGCGCATTTGGATGAATTTGAACAATTTTGTTATAGGAAAGATCGATTAGAATTATACTGTCAGCATCGTCAAACTCTGAACCGTTTAAGACGGAAATATTATTATACGATAAATTCAAATGGGTCAAATTAAATAACCCCAGAAAATCATGTTGAGCTATTTTTGATAAGTTGCAATCACTAAAATCGATTCTTTCCAAATTTGGTAGTTTAGTAAATAGTCCCTTTGGTATTATGAACATCTGTGTGTTATTGAATTTTAACTGGGTTGCAGTGTTTGTTACAAATACAAATTCTGCGGTGTCCTTGCTGCTGGCGTTATAGTTATCGATTGTACATGCATTGTATGGATTAGGTTGGCTTTCGCTGCACGTATATGATTTGCACCAAATGATTTGTGACAGTAAAATCAACCAGAGTAGTGATACTAGTAGCACTCGGGCGCTATTGGAAAAAATAAAACAAACGTGTAATTTGATACATTAAAAACTTAACATACCTTATGATTTAATATTTTATATAGTTGTGATTAGATCATTAAATTGGTAACAGATTAATATATGTTTAATTTGTTGGTATAAAGAAAAGCTTGGGAAAGTCTTGTAATTATCTAATACGGATTATAGGTTGTAACTTTACAGGTTGTTTTAAACTTCTAAATTTGGGATAAATCATTATGTTACCTTAAATTAAAAATTATTGGTATTAAGTTTGTAAGTTGGATTGAATAATGGAATTGTATAGGAAGATGTACTTTACATTTTCTCATTACTGAGAGTAAAACAATTTCGTTTTTTATCAATGTAACCGCATACGGATTAATGAACTGTCCTCGTTTATAGATTGTATGAGAAATGGTACAAAATTAACGTCATCATATCACATAGTACATAGTTACCCAGAGACACATCGTTCATACGTCTGTAAGGTACATATATAAAATAAACATGAATTTATTTGAATTATCTTTAAGTATTGGGACAAAACGGGATAACAATATATATAAAAGTATCTTGATCCTTATCGATCCTATGATTTATTAACAAAGTAAATATATTTTATATTTATTATATTTACTTTTATTTTATATTTACTCATCTTACTTTACATTATATCGCAACCATGTTGTACTATGAAAGGGAAAATATGTATATAAAATAAATGCACGTGTTTATATGTGTGTGTATGTCGATCGAAAAAATAATGAAACTAAAAAATACTCTAGTCATTGCCTGTATACATTGAGATGTGATGGTATTGCTCTGGTCTACAAGGTGAACCATTTTTTTTATACATAATATATATATACGAGTAGACAAAGAAGATTGTCGATTTCCGAAATTAATGTCCAACCTGTAACAATAATTTTTTTTGTAAATATGAATGTCTTGACTATATGCGAGAATTAAAACATATTAATTCATGTTTGTTTGTTTTTATATCTACAATCTGTTTCGGGACTCGAGGCACTTCCAACTCTTTCGCGGTTTGCTTATTTACGTCCTTACCTTACACCATTACAGCCAAATGGAGGATTGCATAGCTCCAAGCCAGCCTATAGTACTGACATGGAAGATGGGTCGGCCCATGAATTCTGCACTCCAACAGGGGGTCATAGATGTATTCATTCTCACTACCGATTGCAATCGTATGGTGAAAACTCCCTTTAGCATCCTGTTCCTATCGGTATTCGAACCCGGTACCTCTCGCTCCAACTGCCGCTGCTTTAACCACTGCACCATTTGGTCGGTATATTAATTCTTACAGAATAGCAATATGTACTAATTACATACATATACTCGTAAATATTATTTTGATCCAATTTTGTTTACAATCATTTTGTTGAATCCACAAATATCACAAATGCTGGAACTGTCATAATATATATTTTTAGTTCTATCGATTCTAATTCTATTCCGTTATGTAAGGAATCCAAAACCGGTTTTCGGTAAACCGGGTTTACCGTAAATTTTTAACTACCGAAAAACCGGTAAATTTTCAAAATTTTACCGAAAATACCGAAAGTTAAAAAATTCATATAATTAGTATAATGTCTTTTTATACTTTTACTGTATAAAATAAAATTGATTTAATTTTATACTGATATTTTTAAACGCGCAGATATAAATCTGGTTAATCTCATCCATTTCATTACGCAGAAGTGACTAGACTTAAGGTTAATTCATGGTTAATTCGAGTGTCTTTAATTTCTTTAATGCTTGAAATTAATGGAACGGGTTGTTTTACCACTAAACAAAATCAGAAGTATTCTACCCAAACTGTAGGAAATTTAAGTGGTTAATTCAGTAGAAACAAAATAACTGCAAGACAATTAGTCAAAAGAGTCGCCATCCTGCTCAAGTATTGAACGTTTCTCGCTGTTTTGAGATGTGCATTTTGTATTTCGGTTTTCCGTTCGTAAATTGGGCTGTGAAACGCACAAATAATTGGAATAAAATGAACTGGTCTACTAAAAACTCTTTTTAAAAATTAGCAAATAGTCGCTCTTACATTAATACGCTGCGTTACCAGGCCATGATAAAGTAGTTTTTGGTTTGCCCAAAGTTCTTAAAATAGACAAACAGTTTATTTGGAAACAACAAATAATCAGTCGTAACGCAGATGATAAAATGACATGAAGCATCTGCGATTTGACTCCGAACGACTTTTTTGGTATGAAACCGTTAAGGATAATAAGTATTACGCTTATCATCTAGAGATTATCCAAGATTTGGTAGATCAAATCATACTAACCATTGACGTGATAAAATGCCAAACAGTCGAAAATATTGTGAAAAATAAGGGTTGGCAGAATGTAAAGCTAATAATCGTTTGAATGAAATGGTGTTTCATTCTTAATGACAATGTACTCTGTCTAATAAACCAAACCGCATTATAAAACATTCGTTCGTCTGTGTATTTAGAGCCAAATTAATTTATGGGCCAGCCCTTATGCTATGAGTTAAATTAAATTAAGCTCCCCTACTATATTCCGATTATATACTTAGATGATATAGCCAGTTGTTTTCATATTGTAAGTTGAAAGCGCTTTTGTTAGAAATAAAAACTTTCTGTCAATATATATTGAGAGAAGCCATTTTTGGGTCCTAAATTTAACTATCAACGAACTATCAACAAAACGATATTTATAAATTAAATTTATAAACTAGATTGTTTTTTTTATTCTATTATTGTTATTATTTTCTATAAGAAAATCAATGAGACTGAACTCTTTAAATTTGAATTTGAAATAACTGTATTTTGGCTAAATATTTTTATGTAATATTATGTATATTTTTTAATATAACAAAACTGAAATTTTAACTTAAAAATAATAAGTAAATAATTAAGATATATTAGATGTTTCAATAATGTTTTTGTAGATTAAACAATTACCGAAATTTACCGGGAAACCGGTAAATTAAGAAAACAAAATACCCGGTAAATGAAATTTTCGGTAAATTTGGATTCCCTACCGTTATGTACTTTAATATTTATGTCAATAGCATACAGAAAATTCTTTTCAATGTTTCAAAATGTTAAAAAAACTCCTGAAAAAGGAATAAAAATGGGTGATTGATTTTTAAAACGGTTATTAACCTTTGAATTTAACAAAAAATTCTGATATTGAACTATCTCATAACATACAAATACCAGTTGATGAGAGAATCGATATTGATAGTTTTGATAATTTAACAATTGGTATTTTAAATAAATTTACAACACAAATAACACAAAATGATCCTTTGGATGAGTATGTGGAGTTCTTAAACATCATTAATAAACTCAACTGCGGGCATTGTGAAATAAAAAACGACAAGGATTATTTTTAATAATTTAATTAAAAATAATAAATTTAATAATTTAACTAAGAAATATGAACAAATTCGAAACAATAGTGTGGATGAAATGATTGATCAAGTTAAATCGGCAAACGAGCCTACAAGAAATCTCTGTAAACTTCTCTTAAAGGGAGATTCGTATATTATAAAGATGTGGCTGCTATCGCACACTTACATCAAATTTGATCCGTTGTGATACCACTCTATACGGCTATAGGTCCGAGTCTTTCCGTAGAGCCATCTGCGCAATGCATAGCTCCATGTCAGTCCTATAGTACTGACATGGAAGATGGGTCGGCCCAAGAATTCTAAACACAACAGAGGATCCAGATTATGTTTATTTTTCACCACCGATCGCACCGCCCAAACGATCGAAGGTGAAAAACCCATTTTGCATCCTGCCTCGAATCGGATTCGAACCCGGTACCTCCCGCTCCAACTGCCGCAGCTTTAAACACTGCGCCACCTGGGCGGTTTTATTTATATTATAAAGAAAGAAACATAACATTTGCACAATGTTTGTACTTGTTGTACTAAGTACAAGCGACGACCTATAAATATTTAAAATCAACATTTCAATTTAAATTACCCTCAATTTCGTCAATATATTCATGGTCATCAATAAAATTCATTTCACCGGGAACAAACTATGTTTTATTGGATCAATTAAAATATTTGTTTTTAAATATGTCAACAACATCGTGGTTATGTTTTTTATCTTTCGACGAAATTGCCATAAGGAAAGATTTAGTAGTAAATCCTTTAACTAATAAAGTTGAAGGTTACTGTGTTAATGGTAATAATAGGTTGAATCAGTTAGCCACTTCAGTAATTTTTTTTTATGCTACGTGGTTTAGAGGGAAAATGGAAACACGTTCTAAATTATACTCTTATTAATAATTATATCAGTGTTAGTGAACTTTAAGAACTTATTTTAAGTAACATTAGATTGTGTGGTGAAATCCTAAACTTAGAAGTGGTTATTTTAACCTGTGATCAGACCCCAACGAACGTTGCTATTTATAAACATTTTGGCATTTCACCGGAAATACCATACATTTTAGTAAATAACAAACCAATGTTTGTGCAATATGACCCACGACATTTGCTTAAATCGGCAAGAAATGCCATTATAAAACATCAGTTTCATCATTCAGACTACGGAATGATGGACTTCAATGTAGTAAAAACCATTTACGATCAAAAAAATCATCAAAAGGTTAGAATGTTGCACAAAATAACAAAGATTCATATGTATCCGAATAGTTTCCAGAAAATGAGTGTAGAACTAGCAGCCCAAATTTTAAGCAACACTGTTTCTTACGCTATTCGGACTACTTTAAAAACGTCACCAGAAACGTTTGAAAACTATTTGGACCATGCCATTGCTACGGCAATTATTATAGAACGTTTTAATAATATATTTGATTGCCTTAACTGCCGCAACATTTTTTCGAAGAATCCATATGAACAGCCACTCAAAGTTAGTAATAAAATATACGCTTATCTAAAGGAAAGCTTGGAATTTTTTGGAAACTTATAAATTATTTTAAGTTTATAAAGGGGTTTCAACTAACCGTATCTGCTCAATTAGAATTGGTGCAATATTTTACAAAGCATTCAGTTGATTTTATATTAACGGGTAAGTCTAACCAAGATGCGTTACAAATTTTTTTTCTGCATTGAGGGGCAATGCCGTATATAATTTCACACCGTTGTGTTATGAAATTGGAGTGCACTACGCAAATACTGTAGTTATGAAAATTTTATTTAATTTGCTACATTCTAATTGTTTACCAGGCGACTCAGAAAATTTAAAACTTAAATGGAAACAATTAAAAGAGGATTATAATAAAAGTTTAAAACTTTAAGCTCCAGAAGAAAATGAAGCATCGAATTTTATTGGAATAATGTTGAATTTGGAAAAATTTAGTATGTTGACAACAAATGCTACAGTTTACTACGCTACATGTTTTTTGTCGGCTTTTACAGGCCATTATTGGCCCTTACCGTGTCAACAATCTGACTTCGATCACGAGCGGTATCGATCACGAGCCAGCTCTTCATATTGTTGCAAGCAACTAGAATATGCCAGATCGCTTTCTACGCCGTGGACCTATCGTCGCCGACAGCGACCTCTTCGCCTACTGAAAGGCAGTTCTCTCTTGAACGATCTCTGTTTCATTCGGTTCGGAACAGCACGCAGGACGTGACCGAGCCAGCGTACTCGCTGTCCTTTGATTTCATGCACTATATTAGGAATTTGCATTCAATTCCTGATCTAGTGATTGAAACGAACTCGGTATGTGCCATCAACGTCGCGTTTTGGACCATATATCACACGCATGCTTCTTCTCTCGAATGTTAGAAGCCATCTTTCGTACTCATCCGTCAAGGTCCAACTCTCACATCCATACATGACAACGGGTCTGATCAACACTCTGTACAGTTTCAGCTTATCCGTATTTGCAAGATATTTTGATTTCAGCAGTGGACGTAGAGGATACAAAGCCCGATTGCCAGCGGCAAGGCGGACCTTGATATCCTCTCCCACACTATTATCGTGAGTGATGAGAGATCCAAGATACTTGAATCTCATCACTCCTTCAAACGTATGGTTACCACTACTGAAATCAATTGCGTCTTGGTCTCTAAAACCCGAGATTAGATATTTGGTTTTTGACTCGTTGATTTTGAGACCAACAGAAGCTGAACACTGTTCCAGTGGATCAAGTATCTCTTTCACTCCGTTGCCATTGAATCCAATCACACAGATATTATCTGCATAAGCAAGAAGTTGATTGGATTGTCGGAATAAGATATTGTCCTGAGGTGTTTCACTTTTACGAAGGATGTATTCCAAAATGAGATTAAAAAGTATCGAGGACAGCGCATCTCCTTGTCGAACACTAGTGGTGATTGCTACAATTCTCGATAGCCTGTTCTCAACTTTGACACATATTTACATATTTTAGATGTACATATTTTTTTTCTAAATATTCAAGCGCATATCATAGTCTCTTTCGGTTAATCGAATCATAGGCTTGCTTGAAATCTTGGAATACCTGGTGTACATCGCGAGATATTTCATAGTACTTGGAAAGAATCATCCGTAGCGAAAATCATTGATCAGTGACTGACCAATTTGGACGGAATCCTCCTTGGTAGTCACCGATAATTTTCTCCGCCAGAGGAGTAATTCTTCCCAAGATAATGTATGACAGTAACTTGTATGCTGTGCAAAGGAGAGCTATACCGCGATAATTCTCACACTTCAAGCGATCACCCTTCTTGAAAATTGGGCATGATGCGGCCACTCCATCCTTCAGGCATAACTTCATTTCACCATACCAATCGAACAAGGTCGAAAAGACAGTTCCATGAAGTTAGCCCTCCGAATATCAAGAGCTCTGAATTAATGCAATCAACCCCTGGTGAACGATTTTTCTTTAGTCTATGCATGGCCATTGTGAATTCTTCATAGGATGGATCGTCAATAAACATGTCTGCGATCTGTATTTGAGGGTAATCAAATACAGCTTGTGATACAGTTGGAACATTAAGTAGATCAGAAAAATTTTCACGCCATGTATCGGGTACCGCATCGACGTAAACACATAGGTTTCCATCCTGGTCCCAAATGGCAGTTGACTGAGATCGTAAGGTATGGTGCAATTCTGAGATTATTTTAAAGAAACTACGCGAATTGTGCTCATTGCTGAGTGGTTGTACTCTTAAGACCCTAGCCTTCCACCATTCTCGCTTCTTCCGTCAACAAATGCGTTTAGCTTTCCTTCCAACAAAAACTGCTTTGTTCAGCAAGCAGCAGAAAAACGACACTCCTCATCAAACCAATCATTTTTGGGCTTTGTTTTCACTATACCGAGAATGTGCTGAGCAGCATCGACAACCGAGGTTTTCAATACTTCCCAGACTGCACGTGCCTATCCTCAATTTCGTTTCCGGTTACTTAAGCAGGGGGCCTTATTTTTTCGCTGTATCCGAGTTTTTTTGTTTGTTGACATTTTTAACATTCTTGGTTTTTTACGTATGCGTGTTGTCGGCTCAGCGATCCAACCAGATTTAGTCGTCTGCTTCGACATGCTCTGGATACTGTGGTGGGATTCTATGGGCCTCATGTTTCACTCGTAATACTTTTACGAAACACGAATGCCTCCACCCACCGAGGATTACAGCGAATATATCAGTTAATTAAATAAAGAGTGGCTTGGGCAACATCTGCCAATCTGGGCCTATCTAAGAATAATTATGGGCTGGCTTCACAGATACTAAGATTTTACTCTTACAGATTTTTTTAAACTGTTAAATAGCTGATATTGTATTAGGATTACTTAAATTCAAAATTGTTGGTGTTAAGTTTGTAATTTGGGATGAAAGGTAAAGAACATTGTACTATATACGTTTACTCTTTACTGACAGTAAAACAATATCGTTTTCTATTGACGTAACCGCATTCGGATTAATGAACTTTCCTCGTTTAGATAGGAATTAGATCAACGATATTTACAAGATGGAATGAAACTATACTGACACATAATCATATTTTGGATCATGCAGAAACCATATTTTTACAATTCCTTAAACATTTTGTAAGCTAGACGAATACACACACACACCGTCAAATCACATACACATTAACCACTCGTAACATATCAGCTGGTTTAGACGACCTTAAGAATGAAGGGTCATGAATCATGACTCTTCTTTCAAACACTTCTGACAAACACTTACCGCTATATTGTCTATCATGACTCATGATTGACAATATAGCGGTAAGTGTTTGAACAGTAGAATTCGGGAAAGTTGGACACTAGTAATGAATACGACGATTCTGTAACGAAATTTGACTGAAATGCTTTTCCAAAACTGTAATAATTGAGGTTTTTATGGATGTATTCGTTTTGGTGTTGACCAAAACATCAAATGTATACTATTTGCCAGCATATGTTCAAATATCGAAATCACAAAACAAACATTACTAGCTTTTTTCTTCCAGCTCAAAAAATTACCTATTTCCTAGAATTTATCGAGTTTATACTGGCTTATCTGATTTCTACAACATTATATTATATGTTTATCAGACAGAGACCTATAAGTTTATCAATACACGTACAATAATATAATACACGACTTTTAATTACAAACCAGGCCAAATCAATTTATATATAGTTTGAGGTAAAAGATGCAACTTGTGTTTGCATTATTTCAGTAATATATGTTGGTAAACATTGTAGATGGTCAGCCCAACGAATGCTTTTACACACCTTCGCTTTTTATGTCATCCGATGCATGTTAATGTTTAGTCAACGGCGAGAATCGAACTCAAGGTTGTGGCGTGATGAGAAACTGTTTTCAACATTAAGCTACAACCAGCATTTACAATTGTAACCTACAAAATTATTAAAAAAGCAACAAATCTGAGATAATGATCTTGTAAAAAAACTCACATATTTAATTTAAAACTTTTTGACATTTAAAACTTCAAATAGACTTCAAATAGATAAATTGTCACACTATGTTAACTGATTTTTCGACCATAACCTACTAAAATTACTTTACTCACTAAATTTCACTTTGTCGAAGCTGTGTTTGATATTTGAAATCACAAACATATTAGAGGTTCCATATAAGAGTTACCTAAAAAGTAGTACGCTTGATTCGGAAGTGCCTCAATTGGATCACAAACTATTATTTGAATAATTAATCGAATACTTATTTTGAATAATGATCTAATCAACAACTACTATATTGTCAAAATCTAAAGTAAACACTTTGACATACCCAATCATTTTGCTTGTCAACCGATCGACTGCCAAATAATAAATGGGACAATACTTTATTTTATTTGAAATGATAAAAAATTGTGTGACAACATAACATTATATTTTAGTCTAAGATAAAAAACTTATTTTAACCAAATATACTTATTTATTGATTACATACAACAAAGTGAAACTTACCCGAAAAAGGGTTATGGTCATAGTACTTAGACCTATATAATTATATGTAAAGGGTTTTGCAATAAAAGGTTTCATTTTTATTAGCCTGCTATTTGAGCAGCTGTCAATTTTGAAGCTGTTATCATTTGACAAGTAAAAACTTCACCATTACTAAAAATGGTACGATACACGCTTGAACAACGCATTGAAATTGTTAAAATTCACTACCGAATGTTGAAAAATTTGTGTCGTGAAGCACTTTCTCAGCCGGCAATAGTAAAACTGGTGGAAAAATTTCAGTTATTGGGACAAGTTAGTGATGTGAAGAATCGAAACCGTGTGCGTCGCTCAAGAACAATTAAGAATATTGCTGGTGTAGTTCGTGGTGTTAAAGAAAACTTAGGCTGAAGTCAGTCATTCAAGATATATAGATTACGAAATATGACATGATGACGTAGGTGATTGATATGAAGATTTGAAGATGTTACAAAATATAGTAGGTGTGTGGTGAAAAATAAGATCTCTAAGTAAACAAGTTTTGCGATTTATAATAACAATCCAAGATAACTAAATAACTGGATGCTAACATTTAAAAACACCTAGATTGTATAGACCTAGAACAGAAACAGGTTGGTGCTGAGGCGTCTGAACAAAATCTTTCAACTGTTTCTCGCGCTTTAATTGATAAGTGGCTTTCGGCATAACTTTTTCGAATAAGTAATGTTTGATGACCCTACTATTCCAAACCAGTGATTCGTTGTGGCTTCAAAGGCCATGCAATTTCAGTGTATCGTCAAAAAATTTCAAAAATAACCAAAAGTATGTTCGATGTACCCATCTTTAGCGCGAATAATAACATCGAGTCTGTTCGAAAAATATTTTGCTCCATTATCGGTAAAGAGCATTCTATAAGGCATCAATAGTCTCACATTTTGTATAGTTAATACTTTGGCCTGCAGAATGGACCATATGGAAAAATCTTTTGGTTTTAAGAATATAGTGGCAATTGTTGTGAAGAAATGAAGCTGGAAGACTTTTTCTTGTAATGAAAACGTTGGTTTTCACGGGATGTATAATGAATGGTGCCGAGTCTTGTTGAAAAGTCTAATAGTTTCTACCAAATTGTTTACATGTCCAAGGTAACAAAGCACTGGTTAAAATCTTTTCACGGTAGATGCCTTTCGTGGCCAATCGAACTACGCTTTATCGTGGATTACGTAGAATTTTGGCCTTTACCATTCGATTTCAATGGTGATGTTTTTGTTTTACTTTACCGCCATAGCGTTTGGATGTAGCTCTAAGGCTCTCTCGCATTTTATTATTATTGCAGTTGTTTCGAATGGGTTATCGATTTTCAATTCACAACTTAAATTACCAGAGTAATGAACTATACGAACGCTTTGATACACGCGATATATTTGTAGAACGACAACTACCTTTATGGTTTTGGCAGTAATGATTCGACAGGCCAGCAATACCCTGGTAAAAATAGAGTATGTCTTGCATTGTTGTTAGATTATTATTACTGCTGACTGGAACCGTAGTTTCAGTATTTCCAACATGATTTGAAGATCGTTCATTAGGCTTAGAAATTCTTAAAATCTTTGACTTGTTGCTTCGTGATTATGCTTATTTATGTAGTTGGTTGTGATTTCAACTATCGATATCTGTTGTTGTTAAAGCTTTTGGTGATTTTCTATGCCTCGTTGAAGAGGTTTCCAACACGTTGGTCGAGTTCCTTACATATCTCGTTATGTTCCTTA
Source organism: Tipula lateralis (assembly GCA_963932295.1). Classification (NCBI taxonomy): domain Eukaryota; kingdom Metazoa; phylum Arthropoda; class Insecta; order Diptera; family Tipulidae; genus Tipula; species Tipula lateralis. The sequence continues at coordinate 94,501 of CAWVQQ010000002.1, forward strand.
CATATTTCGAATTTTCATTCGTGAGCAGTGCCCCGTGAAAATGCCCAGCAAGATACTTAATGTGTGTCTATCATAATTTAAGAAAGACTGAAATCTTTGCTGGTTTACTGATCCAGAGAAGATTTTGGATAGATGACAAGAGATCCGATTATCACATCTCTTTTGGTGCATATCTTCAAAGTGATAGACAATTTCTTGTTTAAGAGATATTGACGTTACTCCTAGAGTGGGCTCAGGTCCCACAAAAGTGAATAACATACCCAAACGGGCCAATTTATTAGCCAATATATTCCCTTTGATACCTATGTGACTAGATGTCCTAGTTGATCTAAGGCACTTATCGTTTCCAAAACATATTTCGATCAAACATTATTGGAAACAATCGCATTTAGTGCAGCCTATGGCTGTCAGAAAGGAGGCAGATACAACGATATCTGCAATTTATCTCTTTTGCAAAGAGTGATGCTTTTAAAATTGCAGCAGTTTCTTCCTGAAAAACTGTAGCGTACGTACCAAGCAGGATTGATAGTTCGACCTAAGGATTTTGTATAGTCCGGCACCAGCTAGATTATGGCATACGAATCCGTAGGTAAAGATTCACATATCGTTGCCGGGGAGAGGGAGGGGGGGGGTAGGTTAATTTGTTTTACTCCCATATGTGATTTCCGGTAATAGTTACATCAAATAATTTCCAGAAGATCTCCCTCCATATTTGACAGTGCCCAGAAGGGCCAAATAGATTGTCTTTGCCTTGTAGGCGAGTGGCTGCTAGCGCTGTACACCTTCTGATACAAAGATCAAGCAGCAGCAGACCCACAGGCATCTCAAGAGTAGGTGTGGTGTGCATATATCTCCTAAAATACCCAGATCATTGCATTGTAGGATGCATTGTAAAACGCCTTCAATGTCCAGAAACGATGCCAAGGCAAATTCGTTTTTGTCCATTGATCTTTCAATCCATGTCCAACGATTTCATGAGGTGCTGTTTCAACAGATCTGCCTTTCTGGTATGCTTATTGTTTAGAGTGTATGGGAACTACTTGCCTGTCAACCAATCGCTGTGAGCATTTAAGTAGAAAAGAGGACAGGCTGATAGGTCGAAAACTTTTTGCCTGCGGTCACATCAAGACTTTCCCTCCTTTTGGATAAACACTACCCTGACTTTTTACCAAGATCTTGGATTGTACCCCAGAGCCAACTGGTTCTAAGGATATGTTCCTAAACTCTCTAATTTCAGGTTTATCACTGGTTAAAGAGAAGGAGATGTAGCGATGGTCAGAGAAAGTAACGTCATCTAAGACCATTCAGGATGAAACTTTTCCACTAAGACACCATGAGTCACGAGTAATATCCATTACTAACAAAACCACAGGTTCAAGGTTTCGAGCAGGAATCACTTACCACTTAAGCGTTCTATCGCTGGCGCACTACATGCTAAGCATGCTGTAGTACAAACCACAACTCTTAAAAGCCAAAGGATCCGGCGGTTTTTTCGTTAGTGTCTAAGCTAGTAGCTGGGGCATCATTGTTCCATGTTAAAGATTCCATCGATGCCACCAGAGATATGTTTTATAGAGAAACAGTAAGTACCTCAACGTTATTACGCTTTGTTACACTTTACGATTCCTCTAAATTTAAATTGGTGTAATCCATACTTGCTCCCACGAGTGTTGGAGAAAAATGTTTTCCTCTGAGCAGAGATCCAATGCACAGATAAGGCTATGTGATGCGAAGGGTGCTTGGTATCTGGTACCAGGCTCAATTGTGTAGCGTGTAACCCGGCCCAGTTGTGTAGCGCTGTGATTTTGCCTGGCTCCCCACTTTAAAGTAGTTAGTGAGTTGCCCGGTCGTCACCACGAAGAGGTTATACAATCAATTTTCGGAAGCTGCAAGATACGTAGCTGACAACTGGTACCAACTAGATTTCCCTAAACAGCTTCACAACTGACTACCAACATAACCTTAGATAATAGATTACCATCACCAAAATTTCCAGTGTGACAATTGTTGCTTGTTTATTTGTGTTTATCTTTCCAATCTGTTATGGGGCTCAAGACATAGTTCCATGCCAGCCTATGTAGTACTGACATAGAATATGGGTTGGCCAGATCTGTTAATAATTTTATCATCACAAATATATTTGTTGGGGTTTAGAAGGAATCTACCTAAAATAAAATTAAATAAATTATAATAATTTTCTAATCTCTAATCAAATTAACATTTTTTTTATATACTTATCTTATAATAATATTAATCACTTTGAATTGCGATAACATTCTAGATTTACTACCGCAATTGCAGCTGTATTATTTACAATCAACAATGACAGTGTTGCATTATCTTTATGCACACAGTTTATTATGAGACTAATTAAGCACCAAGTAATATTAGAAGATATTGTATTGTATTTTAGTTTTAAATTATTATTTTTTTTTAATGTTTATGATACAAAATTTCAGCTTCGACTACTGCAAAAATAACTTTTTTAAATCATATGTTTTTTGTCTATCAGATTTTATAGTATTTGTGCAGTCGTTTTACATAACAATTATATATAAAGATATATATATATATATATAAAGAACTTTACAATATGGAGTATATAAAGTATATAAAGAAGAATTAATAATATTACTATGTACATAATTATCATCATTATATAACATATATATATATATATATATATATATATATATATATATATATATATATATATATATATATATATATATATATATATATATATATATATATATATATATATATATATCTATATATATATATATATATATATATATATATATATATATATATATATATATATATATATAAAATAATTCAGTGCTGGGTAAATTATATAAAATAAGAGGCGATTACAACAATCCTCCCCCAAAAGGTATAAATTAGGAAGTAATTTATCTTTATTTTATATAATTCAAAATAATTTAACATTATTATATTAATTCATGATACAATAATCAGTGTATAGATTTATTTAATATTTCATTATTAAATTATTAGAACAATTATTTATAAATGAAAATTTTAAGTATAATTTAAAATAATTTAGGTAATTAATTAATTTAATAAACTTAATCTAAAATTGTATACAAAACTAGAAAATACATTTTTTTTTTTTTTTTTTTTTTTTTAAATTATTTCTTAATCTTAGATTACTAAGGATTACTTAGGAAGTCAATTCAATGAAGAAAATGTATTTCATGTTATTTATATATATAGATATAATATTTATTTTTTTCATTAACTTGTATTAGCAATACACAATCAATAATTATGAATAATGCCAATCATTCAACGAAGTGTTTTAATCTGTTGTTATGTACCGTTTTTATTTGACGATTAACTTTAATCTGACTATTTTCTGGAGATATAATTTTAATAATTTCATACGGTCCTAACCACGGCGGATCAAATTTAGTTTTCGATTTAAGTTCATTAGTCAAAAGGACTTTATCTCCAACAGTGAAAGTACTTAAAGAACAAGATTTGTCATAATGAATTTTTGAATTTGCTTTACTTTTAATAATGTTATCCCGGGCCACTCGCCAGGAATTTTGAAGACGATTTTTTAGTTCTGAACAATAGTCTGAAAAATTATACATAGGTTCGGGATCTTTTTTCAACGAATTTGGGATGTTAGGTACACAACCGAATAACAATTCGAAAGGCATATATTTTGTTACACAGTGGGGAGTTGAATTGTAGGTGAATATCGCATACGGAATCCATTGGTCCCAGTTTAGGGGATCATTAGATGTATAATTTCGTAAATAATTTGCGAGATTTAAATGCGACTTTTCTAAAGCCCCATTAGATTGCGGATGATATGCGGATGTATTTAATTTTTTAATTTCAAATAATTTACATAACTCTTTGAACATTTGACTCATAAAGTTACTTCCCTGATCAGTAACTATTATTTTTGGTATTCCATATCTACAAACAAAATTTTCTGCAAAGGCTTTGGCAATTTCATGAGTTTCTTGCAACTTCAACGGTACAGCTAATGAATATTTACTTAAGTCATCTTGCATTGTTAGTATACATTTGTTACCTTCATATGTTGGGACAAGAGGACCTACAATATCCAGAAACAGTTTCTCAAAAGGTTCAGTAGAAGTGGTAGTTATCCGCATTGGAATTTTTGTTCTTTTTCCGGATTTGTTCTTTTGACATAAGGAGCATTTCTGAATAAACTTTCTAATACGAGAGATCATTTTTGAAATCTATAATAACATTTTATTCTACGAGTTGTTCGCAGAACTCCTTGATGGCCACCCAGTGGTGTACAGTGGAATTCTTCGATGACTCGATTAATTTCTGATTCTGCCTCGAGATTTGTAATGTTTAGAGGTTGAGTTGTATTTATAGGTGAACTGGTAGGTATAGAATGATTTAGAAGAGAGTTTGAACTAGAATTAGGAGAAATAGGATCAATAGTTGAATTATTATTTTGATGTACAGCTTTCGTTTGAGCTCTAGTAATAGCTAATGTATTGCTGTCGTTGGGATTTTTCAAATTTCTGTAATCTATTCGGCTTAATGCATCAGCATTTTGATTTGATTTGCCAGGTTTGTATTCTATATCATAGTCATACTCGTCTAAATTAATTCGCCATCTTAAAAGACGAGAAGAAGGTTTTGGATTTTTGGAAAGCCAAATTAAAGGACGATGATCAGTTTTTATTATAAATTTTCTTCCGTACAGGTATGGATGGAAACGTTTGACAATTGTGGGGTAGTTTCTTTCAGCTGAGTTTAACGAACAACTTACGAAAGCTACAAGAGATCGATTGTCTGAGATTTGGGTTTTTGTGATAATATACCACCAATAGCGAAATCACTCGCATCTGTAGTCACTATAAATGTTTCTCTGAAATCAGGATATATTAAAATAGGTGGTGATACAAGTTTTTGCTTGAGTGATTGAAAGGAATTGTCACAGAATGCATCCCAGAAAAATGGAACATTCTTTCGTAACATATGGCATCCGATTAAGAGGTTCAGCAAGCTTGGAATACTCATTGATGAATCTACGGTAGTAGCCAGTGAGTCCTAAGAATGATTTGACCTGGGTTTGAGTACGAGGAACAGGAAAATTCTGTACAGATTCTATCTTTGTTAGATCGGGCTTGACACCTTGATTGGTAATTATATGTCCAAGGTACGTGACTTCGGTTCGAAGAAAATTACCCTTACGTGGTTGTAATTTGAGATTAAATTTTTTGAAAGTTTCTAAAACACTAATCAATTTTTTATTATGGTCAGCTAAGTCGTATCCATAAACAATAACATCGTCGAGATACGTAAAACATTTTATACCATTTAAACCACTTAGTACCTGGTTCATTAGACGCTGAAATGTTGCAGGAGCTCCTTTTAGACCATATGGCATCCTATTCCAACATAGTGTTCCCCAAGGAGAATTGAACGCTGTTTTAGTTTTGTCAATTGGGTGCATTGGAACTTGGTGGTACCCATTTGCTAGGTCCAATGTCGTAAAATAGTTCGCTTTGCCCAATTGATCTAATATCTCCGTTATGTTGGGTAATGGATAAATATCGTCCACTGTCATTTGGTTTAATCTCCTAAAATCTACGACTAATCTCCATTTTTTTTCATTATCCTGAGATTTCTTTGGAACGATTAGCAGAGGAGAATTGTAAGCACTTGAACAGGGTTCGATAATTTTATCCTTAAGCATTTGTTCTAATTGGCATTTCATTTCTTGTTTGACGGCTTCAGGATGTCGATAATTTTTTGTATGTACCGGACGAGAATTAGGATTCAGAGGGATTTCGTGAAAAACAGCATTTGTGATAGTTAATTTATCACCAGGGAGATGAAAAACATCGTTAAATTCATAGCAAATTTTGAGTATCGATTTTTTTTCGTTTTCGTTCAAGTGAGTTGTATTGATTTCAGATTCTAATAATTTTAATCGATTTGAATTTTCAACTAAATTAGAAATATTGCTTAAATTAAAAACATCGTAATCGGATAGAGGTTGAAAATTAATTGAGAAATCATCTATCTGTACGTTATTACTATTTGTGTTTAAAATACTTAAAGGTATAAATGAATGTCTAGGGTTTACAATAACATTTGCCATGCAAACGCCAGGGAAAATTTCTTTTGCAGGACAGAAATAATCTCTATCAAAACTCTTCGAAATAGGCAACTTAACTATTGTTTCTACTCTAGCAGGAATTGTTAATGAAATAGAATTAATAAATTCTGTTCCAGTAGGAATAGAACAAAATGGAACTGAGATATACGAACTAGTTAAAGAAAGAATTTTGACTGTTTTTTCGGAATAATCAATTTTACATTTATTAATTTCCAAAAAATTTCGACCAATTATTCCAGCACAAGGTAATGGGAAATCATTTGGGACAATATGAAAATCTTGATTGATTTTTTCATTATTCGATAATTTTATTACTGAGTGACACAATGCTAAAGTTAAAATTCGCTCTGAAGATATTCCTCTAATGTAACAAGTTTCATTTAGATAACAAAGCACGTCGTCATGAATGCATTCGCGTTTAATTATACAAATATCGGAACCAGTGTCTACTAAAAATAGACCTTTATCAGAATGTAAGATATCTATCGACAATTCAATAAAATTAAGGTTATTTGTATCGGTGTCGTCAAATGTTGGTAGTTGGTAAAATATCTCGTTAGATGTACTTAATTTTGGATTGGTTTGGACATTGTAATTTGCAGTTTTTGAATTAGAATTTGTAGATTTTGAATTTGAAAAATTATTAAATTTAGATTTTATAATTGTATTAGATATAGAAATAATTTCATCGGAATTGTTTTGATTTGAATGCATGTTTAAATTTCGGCAGCCCAAACCACTGCATTCGATTGGTTGGACTGATGGTAGTTTACCGGACCAGATGAAGTAGTTTGGACTAAATTTTCTGTTTTTGGATTACAGTTATTGTTTTGAACACTAGCAGATTTACGATTATTAAATTCACGTTTTCTACAATTGTTTATATTGTGACCCAAATTTTTGCAATAATTGCATTTATTAGTTCTAACATTAGCACTTTCTTGAAATTTCGGAATTTGACGATTAAAAGTGAAGCTTGGATTAGTATTAAAATTTGACACCATTGGAGTTTTTATAGAAGAGCTATTACTATTATTGTTATTAATTTGATTTGGTTTAGTAAACGAATAACATAGTTTAGCAGTGTGTCCTGTTCGGAAACATAACTGATATTTTTCTCTAAAGTTATTAGAATCTCTGTTAGAAAATTGAAATTTTATAGATTTCTTATTATAAACGTTTGCCATGGATGTCTCTTCTTCAACTGCTTTAGATACTGCGTCTTTAAATTTTGTAAATCTACATGCCTTTATTATTAACCGAAATGGCTCTTTTAAACCATTTTGAAATGTATTTAGGGCTGTTATAGAATTTAAACTACGAATATGCTTTGCACATGCTTCCCCTTCTCGAGAAATACAAGCATTGTTAAGATCGCAAAGCAATTGTTCAATTTTCGAAGCAAATTCTCTAATAGATTCATTTCGTTGTTGACGAAGTTGTACTAATTCAACTTGCAATTGCTCAACAGGGCGATTATCAGCAAATTGCAATTCAAATTCTGTTTTCAATTCTTCCCAATTTTTGAATTTTTCATATTTTACGATATCGAAAGGTTTTTCACCTAATTTTGACTTTAAAATGTTTAAAAAAAGTATTTGATCGTCGTTGCTGAGTAAAGGATCATAAATTATCTCACAACATGTAATAAATTTATCTAATTCTTTTGAAGATCCATTGAATTCAGGTATAATTTTTAGCATGTGGTCAATATTTAAGTTAGACATGTTTAAATCGTATTCTAATTCAAAATTTTCCGTATTTATTAAGCTTGATCTAAAGTTATTTGGATGATTTGTGTTGAAAACATCAGAAATATTCGACAATCTTGGATTTAAATTAGGTGATACACTCACAACAGAATTATCGTTAGGATTTGAATAGTTTAAATTTTTGATAGAATTTTTGGCATTATCACTATTGTTGGCATTACTTACAGAAATTATTGATATACCATTGTCTTCTGAACTTATTTTTCCATTATCAGAAGCATCGGATTCTGGTTTGATTGATTCACCACTGTCTTGCATATGAATTGAATTCTTCCACAGTATTACATAAAATTAAAAAAATAAAAAATTTATTTAGTAATATTTAATTTAAATAAAATGAATTTAATGAAAGAATTACCTTTGCAACAGGGTTTAATTATACAATTTATATGTAACTATAATTTTAAATGCACATGGTTATCATAAAACGGTTTTTTAATTTATGATAATAGCCTTGATAATAACTTTGGTAATAACCTTATATTTTAACAGCAATGATAAACTGGAAATCGCTGATCCAATAGAACTGTGATGAATTTTTAACCACCAAATATTACGAAATATTTAAAGTATAGTGTATGATGAGTTGAACAGCAATGGTGTTGAACAGTAATGATGATATTAATGAATATGTAATAACCATATGAACTACCGATGAATTTTTTGAAAGCAACGATATTAATTCATATGAACAGCAATGATGATGCGTTGAACAGCAATACGAATTTAAGCAGTTATTATGATGTATGTATAATACGCTGGTAATTGTGATGGCTTGTGTAATTAGTTGTATGTTACGAAACAGTTATGATACGATTGAATGTCGAAAAAAACGTGGTTGATGTTCTTTTCCAATGTAGTGAAAATTTTTCCAAATAAAGATATCGATGCAACAATTTAACAATGATTTACACAGAAAGAATGAATCGCTTTATATTATTTTATTCGTTTAATTATAATGTATGCATATCGATGTATTTTAATTTATAACTATTAGAAGCGCCTTATAATTTAAGAATTTTCGCTCATAGTTAATGTAACGTATAGCTGCCACCAAAATGTTGTATTATCTTTATGCACACAGTTTATTATGAGACTAATTAAGCACCAAGTAATATTAGAAGATATTGTATTGTATTTTAGTTTTAAATTATTATTTTTTTTTAATGTTTATGATACAAAATTTCAGCTTCGACTACTGCAAAAATAACTTTTTTAAATCATATGTTTTTTGTCTATCAGATTTTATAGTATTTGTGCAGTCGTTTTACATAACAATTATATATAAAGATATATATATATAAAGAACTTTACAATATGGAGTATATAAAGTATATAAAGAAGAATTAATAATATTACTATGTACATAATTATCATCATTATATAACATATATATATATATATATATATATAAAATAATTCAGTGCTGGGTAAATTATATAAAATAAGAGGCGATTACAACAACAGCTTCAATTGTAGGTATGTACGATTATAATTATGATTTAGTTAAAATTGGAATAGAATATTATAATCACAACCTTTTTTGAATTTCTTGTAGAATGCGCTTGCATTTTAAATCATTGTTAAACTAAGTTTAAAACCAAATCTTTTGCTGATTTTTTAAATTTGGGCAAAGTTAATTAAGCTCGGTTTAACTAATTTTATGAATAGAAAAAATCTTTCACTTTCTCAGCGATCTTACGAGCGACCACAACCTATACAAAATAGCAAAGGCAAATAAGAGCGATTAAAACAAAGCAGTTAAAGGTGATTAATTTATAATTATTATTTTTTATATAAATAATTTAAAACTTAACAAATAAAAATTGTTAAAAAATACATTAAACATATTTGTTAATTACTTAATTCTACAAATAAATTATAATTTTTGTGAAACCAATAAAAACTTTGAATAAATTAATTTTTTTTTGTGGAAAATTATTGCGACCATTTCACAAAAATTAACAATATTAGAGGTTCCAAATTCGAGTTACAAATTTATTCAAAATTCGAATATTTAACTGAATACTAATTTTGAATAATGATCTCAACAACAACTTCATATTGTTAAAATGGAAATTAGTAAACACTTAGATAAACACTATCTTATCATTTTGCTTGTCTATCGTTATACTGCCAAATAATTAATGCCATGATAATTCCTTTTTTATACATGTTACAAAAAAGATAAAGATTTGTATGACATAAGTCCGCTTGCAGCGCTATATCTTTTTCATGCCAATTTCTATGGCCGCGGTTGTACCTTCTCAGTGTTGAAGTGGTCAAGATGAAGTGAATACTAGTGTTATCACCAGTAACCGCCGCAAGTCTTGAATAAACGACAGAATGCAAGTATTGAAATGCCAAATTGGTTTTGGGAGATTTGAGGTGTTAATATAATCACCGTTGTGTATCCTAATTTAACACCGTTCGCTGTTAAATCTCTTTACAAATCCAATGTAATGTGTGTCTTTAACATATAAACTCGTATCCGTGTGTCTTCGCAGTTTCCAAATATAATAGAGGGCCAATTTTCCAATATCCAAATAAAATGCAAGGTCGTAATTATCGTTTAAAGGTGATCGTGTCCAAAATATAAGCGGGGTTCCAAAATTTTCGTTAGCCGGTGCTCGTGTCCAGATGTATATAGCGGTAGGTCAATTAAAATCACTGTTTTATAAGAAGTTCACTGTTTTATTCGTTTATAAATGTTCACCGTGATGGTTAGTATTAGAATGGGCATTTTCACTATTTTACATTTACAAATTAAAGATTCTCTTATCTATTAATTCTGACCTCTAACAATTCAAACATTAATTAATAAATTTGCTATAACATTGTAATAGAACAATTATATAGCTCATACTACCAATTTTTATATAATAAAATGTCAACAAACAAATCTCATAACAATAACAAACATATTACACAGTAATTCATTCATATAAGTTTGTTGGTGAGAAGTAAAGAAATAAACGGAATATAAATTAAAGATTGTAAATTAAATTAATTACAATAGAAATACAATTCAAAATAAGATTTAATAATTCATCAGCAGTATTATAAGATAAGTATACGAGTAGATCGACACCCAAATATTCTTATTATTTATGTGTGTATACTTTATTTTAGGCTGTCATCTGTAGTCGTCTAAATTTGTTGGATGTGCATCTTGAACAAGTATGAGAAACTGAAAACCATAATTGGTGATCGGTTACACCAATTCCACAAACGGATCAAATGCAATCAATGTTGCAAGCACAACAATTGGCCAACATCCTTGATAAGCAACAGCAAAAACAAGAAGTTGAGCACCGAAAACAACATGAAGAACTGTAAACTACCAAGAAAAGCATTTCGATTTGTTTAATAATTGTACATTTCATCGCTTTGTCACTGATTCCAATCATACAGATATTATTTGCAGATTCGACCACTTGATTTGATTGCCAGTATAGCAAATATAGTTCCGAGTCAGAACAACTACAGTAACATATTTTATTTCAATGCAAAATTTAAGAACGCAGTAAATTACCAAATTATTTCGAAAAATATTGTATACATATAGTATATCTAATCTATACTAAGTCACCACCTTGATTAATTGCCATTCGTCAATCACGTGTTTAGTACTATCAATGATTTGTAATCAGTTTTCAATCGAACATAAACGAGTTAATTTTTATTAAAGCTTTAAGTTCTTCAAACCCAATTATTTAATCCAATGCGGTGATGCTATAGATATATACACTAACCGAAATATGCTATCCAGACTTTATCCTTAGGAACTTGTAGAGATCATTGATATATTAGTCACGAGTACATTTCGTTTCATACTACATCTAGTTGGGTGTATTATTTTTTTATCGCTACTGTACCATTATATACTCGTTAAATACAAATTTAACTAAAAATCTATATCGAACGAATATACCTTTACATATTATAAATATATATAAGTAGTACATAACAATTATCATTGTATATATAAATAAAATATTCTTTTGTATGTTGTATATAAAGTAATAAAAATTATATACTTATATTTTGTTAAAATTAAAAATCAAAAAGGGAGATCTCAGTTGTAATTTGTCGAGTGCTGATCTAACAACAAATTGTTGTAATTAAATATTTAATAAAATAAATTATTTTTAAACCAATATGGAACTACGTGCTGTTTGAATAAATTAGAAATCCAGATATCCCAGATCTACGAATTAAGCGCTCCGACATTGGTGACCCCGACGTGATTAACGATTATAAAGGGATCTGGAAGTATCGAGATCAGCACTCGCTGGAGAGGAAGTATCGAGATTAGCATTCATCACAATTTCGTGTTTTAAATGTGTTTTGCTGTGTCATAAAGCTGTCATAAATACTGGCTGTGTGCTGTGTCATCATTTTTACCGATTTTTTAACGTTGCACCGGTTGAACAACTTTAAGACGTATTACCATCGTTTTAAAATATACATCTATTATATCGAATTACATGTTATTTACCAACGGAATTTGAGTGCATCCAGCTTTGAATATCCAAAATAAGTTCAACAAGGTAACCTACAACTAGTGGATGTCTAACTATAACCACATGTTTGCAGCCTCTCATTGATGATTACGGGATTTTGGTAATGTACAGTTTAAGTGCGAGTAGTTAAGATTTAAAAAAAAATGTTTTTGTTTAAATTTGTGTACTAAGAATTATCTGAACGGATTGTGAGCATTGCACAAATTAATTTTAAGTTTATTTTTTTTTTTTTTGGTGTAAATGCTGTGTTTGGAAAATAATTCATTTTTATATTATTTGCTCCATTTAAATTTTAAATATTCTTATAATAATTTTATTATTTTCTTAATAATTTAATAATTTATTTATTTCCTTACTTATTAAGTTCATAATTTTTAATTCCATATATGGTGTAAATATTCGTGCGTACTATAGATTTTGATTGCGTGAAAAATTTTGTTGAATTTTTTTTTTTGATATTTCTAATTCATTATGAGTACTGAAGATAATAATAAACCAATTAACTCTAGTTCTAAAAGTGAAGTTGAAGCCATTTCTGTTAAGTTGTCGCCATTTTGGTCTAATTCACCAATCACATGGTTCATTCATGTTGAAGCGCAGTTTTCCTTAGCGCGTATTAATTCGGATGCTAGTAAATATCACCACGTAATCGCTGCTTTACCACAAAGTGCGATCGATTCCGTTTTGGATTTTATTGAGAAACCACCAGAATCTGATCTTTATATAGGCTTGAAAAATAAATTAATTGAGCGTCATTCTCTGAGCGAAGAACGTAGAATCGAAGAACTGCTATCCAACACACAATTAGGGGATAAAAGGCCATCCGATTTTTATAGATACATGATACAATTAGCCGGTACGTCAAACACGTTTGGAGATAATTTAATCACAAAATTATGGATGAGGCGATTACCTTCCACAATAAATATTGCACTAATACCTCTAATTAATGATAAAAAAGATGTATCGGAGTTAATTGATTTAGCAGATAAAATTCACGATGCTTCTTGTAATTCAGGAAATCTTTCTTCTATTGGGTCTGTGTCACAATCTAATGCAATGGCGGTGCAACTCGAGAAAGTAGATCGTCTTGAGAAAGAGATCAGCGAACTGAAATCTATGGTAATTATTTTAATGATCGAAACCATTATATCAACCAAGGTCAATCACAATCGCGAAATCCTAGTCGTTCACGTAGTCGAAATCGTAAACGTAACTTGCAACAGAGACCACTTTGTTGGTACCATTTTAAATTCGGTAATAAAGCCAGCAAGTGTGATAAACCTTGCAACTTTAAACCAAGTAATGAATCAAATATAAGTTCCCACATAAAAAACTAGCAAGTTCCACGATTATCGCGGCTGATAGTGGAAACAATAACCAACGCCGCCTTTTTATTAGAGATTTAAAAAATAAACTGTCATTTTTAGTCGATACGGGAGCGGATCTATCAGTTATCCCTTATACAATGGAAATTATACAATGGAATTATTAACGATATTATACAATGGAAAACAATTATAGTTACATGCTACGAGAATTTCCTTCGCTCGTCGCAAATCCCAATTATGAACTACCAGTGAAACATACTGTCGTCCACTATATTGAAACAAAAGGACCACTTCCATTTTGTACTCCTCGAAGGTTGGACTCGGTGAAATATAAAGCTGCAAAATTGGAATTCGAACACATGGTGCAGTTGGGAATTTGTCGTCCATCCTCCTCATCTGTTTTGTCACCTCTTCACCTGGTAACTAAAAAAGGGAGTACCGATTGGCGACCCTGTGGAGATTACCGTCGACTAAATGCTTTAACTGTTCCAGATAGATACCCTATACCTCATCTGCACAACTTTTCGATGAATCTAAATGGTTGTAACATATTTTCAAAAATAGATTTAGTCAAGGCGTACCACCATATACCAGTTGTTAATGAAGACATTTATAAAACCGCGATAACCACTCCATTCGGTCTTTTTGAGTTCAATCGAATGCCGTTCGGTTTACGAAATGCAAGTCAAACCTTCCAAAGGTTTATGAACTTAGTGGTAAATGGCTTAGATTTTCTATTTACATATATAGATGACATCTTAGTATTTAGTAAAACCGAAGAAGAGCATAAAAAACATTTGCGGGAGCTATTCAGTCGCTTAACAAAATTTGGATTAAACATCAAACCGTCAAAATGTACCTTTGGAGTGCCATCGTTGGAATTTCTTGGACACACGCTATCGAAGGAAGGAATTACTCCATCACAATCCAGAGTAGAAGTAATTTCCAATTTTCCGCAACCGTCCTCCATTAAACAGCTGCAACAATTTATTGGTATGATCAACTACTATAGCAGATTTATTCAGAACAGTGCACATCTTTTGGCACCATTACACTCTCATCTGGCTTCTATGTTAAAAAGTAAACCAAAGAAAACGACATTTACATGGCCAGAAGAATGCGAAGAGTGGTTTATAAAATGTAAAAACGCACTAACCACTTGTACGTTATTGGCTCATTCCAAAGATGAAGTACCTCTCAATATTACCACGGATGCTTCTAACTGGGCAATTGGCGCTGTGCTTGAGCAGTATAACAATGGTCAATGGGAACCGCTAGCTTTTTATTCGAAAAAGCTCTCTCCTACTGAAATTAAATATTCTACATTCGACCGAGAATTACTAGGAATTTATCAAGCTCTGAAACATTTCAGGTATTATATCGAAAGTAGAGAGTTCACAATATACACGGACCACAAGCCACTGACGAGTGCTATTACCTCGAAAACAGAACGAAGTCCGCGTCAAGCTAGACAATTGGATTATATCGCGCAATTCACAAGCGATATTAGACATATTAGTGGGAAAAATAACGTGATCGCAGATTGCCTCTCTTGATTAGGTAGTCCAAGTACATCTGCTATCGGTATCGAAGCTTTGGATTCTATTGCTCAATCTATTCTCAATTTACAGCTATCTGATGATGAGTTAAAAAATCTTATTTCTTCCCAACAGAGAAAGCCGAATTCGAAATTCAAATTAGAATTGACCGATTGGCCTTTCACCAAAGAACGTCTATGGTGTGACATTTCAACTGGCAAGCAACGTCCATTTGTTCCATTTTCTGTGAGAAGAAGCGTTTTTGAACAATTACACAAATTATCTCATCCAGGAATACGTGCATCGCGAAAATTGGTAGCAGCCAGATATTTTTGGCCAAATTTAAATAAAGATTGTGCAGAATGGACGAAAACGTGTATAGCTTGTCAACGAAGCAAAGTTAATCGTCACACGAAATCTCCTCATGGCACCTTCAGTATACCTGAAGCAAGATTTTCACACATCCACTTGGATTTGGTTGGTCCTCTACCAACATCAAATGGATGTTCATATATTTTTACAATTGTTGACAGATATACTAGATGGCCCGAAGCTTATCCAATACCAGACATGGCTGCTCGTACTGTAGCAAAAACATTCATTGCTCAGTATATACCAAGATTTGGAGTACCACTGGAGATAACCACGGATCAAGGTTCGCAGTTTGAATCCAAGCTGTTCTCAGAACTGACCAGTTTCCTGGGATGTCATCGTATTCGAACAACAGCCTACCATCCACAGTCGAACGGAATGGTAGAGCGATTCCACAGAGTTCTTAAATCTTCTCTCATGGCTCGAGGAAATACAGTAAACTGGTATGACGAAATTCCTTGGGTATTACTTGGGATTCGAGTTACGATCAAGGAGGATATTAGGCATTCGCCGGCGGAACTTGTATATGGCGAAACTTTAAAAATTCCAGGAGAATTCTTTTCATCGAACATCGAATCACCTCCTGATCCAACCAATTTTGTCAGCATTCTGCGAGAGCAAATGCAAAATATTAAGTTTTCTCAACCTCGACAAGTTAATCAAACCGTTTATGTTCCAGACGATCTTCAGACAAATGAATTCGTGTTCGTGAGAGTGGATAAAATTAGAACGGGTTTAACCCCACCTTATGATGGCCCGTATAAAATCATTAAACGTTTTCGAAAACATTTTGTGGTTGATGTCAAAGGGAAAAATACATCCATCTCAATCGACAGGCTTAAACCAACATATTTATCGGAAATCTCAGTCAACATGAATGAATCAAGGTCGCGTAAAGTGTCTTTTCGAGAAAATTACATAAAAATTGGTAGCGCTTCGCTGGAGAGGGAGTGATGTAGAGATCATTGATATATTAGTCACGAGTACATTTCGTTTCATACTACATCTAGTTGGGTGTATTATTTTTTTATCGCTACTGTACCATTATATACTCGTATACTCGTTAAATACAAATTTAACTAAAAATCTATATCGAACGAATATACCTTTACATATTATAAATATATATAAGTAGTACATAACAATTATCATTGTATATATAAATAAAATATTCTTTTGTATGTTGTATATAAAGTAATAAAAATTATATACTTATATTTTGTTAAAATTAAAAATCAAAAAGGGAGATCTCAGTTGTAATTTGTCGAGTGCTGATCTAACAACAAATTGTTGTAATTAAATATTTAATAAAATAAATTATTTTTAAACCAATATGGAACTACGTGCTGTTTGAATAAATTAGAAATCCAGATATCCCAGATCTACGAATTAAGCGCTCCGACAAACTCGCCAAAGTATTAGTATGAAACCTCTATGTATTTATATCTAGCAAAACTTTTCAAACTACATACATACTGGTATTCTTAGTCTAGACAGTTTTCTGGTTCACCTAATGTCCCAGTTCTTAAAGATTTCTAAAACGACAGCTCTTCTCATATGCACTGATTAAGGTTTCTTCAATCTCGTCAGCTGCCCTTTCCATTCCTTCGCACTTTCTGATTTTCTTTGCTGATATTTAAAGTAACTGGTTGAGTGTTTCTTCAGTTCCTATACATTTTCTTACTTCAGGATTTTCGCTATATAAAGAGACTGATGGTCAGAGAAAGAGATAGAGAAAGAGAAAGAGAGAGAAAGAGAGTGAGAGAGAGAGTAACATCAGAAGGGATCGTCCGAGATGAAACTTTCCCAATGGGTCTCCGTGATGCAAGAGTAACTAGGTCAAACACAGATAGGTATTCCAATAAGGAAACACCTCTTAGATTTATATCGGAACTGTACCAACATACGTAACGTGAGTTTGTATCGCATTTGGCAATGATTGGAACATCATTACTGTTTAAATACTATATATTTTTGATAAACTCAAAAATTTCATTTAGGTTTCGATAATTCGCCGACTATAAAAACCAGAATGATTATAATAAATATATTAAATATATTCCCATTAGAACTGCTATTATTTTTGCTCAAAACTTCAGATTCCTCTGTTTCAATACATTTTATACCACGAAAATTCAACGTATTTGTAATTAAATGATTTGTATCGCTCATAACAGTAATGTTGAGTTGCTTAAATCGTTTCAGAACCTGCTTTAAATCATCACACAACCAGGGATTATCCGAAATGTTAATAAAATTCAACCGTGGGAATAAATATTCCAATTCTTCGAATGTTTGATTTCGAATTTG